>OMKY01045250.1:0-12662 GCA_900302395.1 Bregmaceros cantori
CCTACCCCCCATCTTTTACCTCTTTCCTGAAATCTGTGAATTCAGGTTGACATGAATGTAAATGAGAATATTTTTTTAATTTCAGATTTTTTTTATTTAATCTTTGAAGGTGAAAGGTTGATGGTAATGTCACATAGTGTAATATATGTCTTATTTAAGTCCAGTTTTAAAAAAAAATCTCTCATAAGATTGACGTGATCTAATATATCCAGTCAAAGAGTCACACGCACTCACACACCCACACATATAACATTTGTGCACACGCACACATACATGCACTGACATGAAAGCCGCCTTGTGTGTATGGTGATTATCAAGGATTGTAGTTTGGGTGTCTGGCGCAGTGCATCATGGGTAATCCATTTGGTGGCAGTACCAGAACAGTGCGCGTACAATAGACGATGCTGGGTGTCTGTATGAGACTGCACGAGGCTAGTCTAAGTCAGCACTCTCGTCTATGGGCCATATGTCGACTGGTAGAATTTACACCATGATGCATGTGCCATGTGGCCTCGGCTTGCGGAGAGGTTGATTCAATCTCTTCCTGATTTGAGAGGGACACGCCCCCTTTGTATGTTACACTAGCACAGCTCATTCAAACAAGGAGTTGTGCGCCACTTCCTGCACTATATTTAGTAAAAATTTAAAGGTGTGTGTGTGCGTGTGTTCTAGCAAAAGTGATCCCCCTGGTCTGATTGCAACACACAATACTGTAAAAGAGAACGAAAAAAATGGTGAAACGGGACAACCAACATCGCAAAGCATTTTCGGGTATTCTGCTCTGTTCCTTAATGTTATTATTCGTGTCTTCTCGTTGTTGAGATGGGCCGTTACAAGAACACCCAAGGGAGATTTTTTTTTTTTGCGCTGTTTTTGTGTTTGTTGCTCTAGAGATGAATAGGGGTCGGGTGGGTGGACGGTGTATATTTTTATTTATTTGATGTGTTTTTTATATACATATATATATAATCGGAGTACACTGAATTCCTATCTTAATGCACTGTGAAGAAGAGAAGGCGCGGTGGTGGTTCTCTCGGTCAGTCCCAGGGTAGAGCTCTTGGTCTTGTTGGGTCCTCGGTGTGTCTTCGTGGCATTATTTTTCTTCTGTGAGGAACACAAAAACACTTGGTTATTGCGTAAAAATGCACAGCGCACATATACAACGGGCACAGTTGAGACGTATCAACCGAATGCAGTGAGCGCCGGCAGTCAAAGGACGCAGCAGGGCACACACCAAAGAAAGGATGCCCAGAGGAAAGAAAATCGTTCTTCTTCTGAATCGAGTTCTTTCTCTGATGATTAGACCACGTGGTGCTGAAATGTTTCTCGTACATGGAGCACAGCCCCCGTGCTTTCGGACCACAATCCCAGAGAGTCAAATCGAGGGTGGGCTTGAGGACAGGATGGGTGGGCTTGAGGAGTGTATTGGGTGTCAGTAACTTGCAAATAACATCAAATTACTCCCTCAAAATATTCCTTGTGGTTTGAGGGAGGAGTGTGTGGACTTTCCAAAGGCAATCCTCCACCTTTTGCCCATTGCCGGAAACAAACTCAAAGTCCAAATTAAAAAAGGTGCTCGTTAGGGATCATTGATGGCAAAGGGGTTAGTGACGGGCCCCCCCTATTCATAGTAATGGCGCTGAGGCTTAAGATAGTGCCCACAGCAGTGCCGCGAGTTCTACTCGCCCCCGATCTTTTCAACCCAGTTTCCGACTAATCCTGTCCAAAAAATACAAAAAAATTTGAAAAATGGCATTCACGGCGGGGGAAAAAAACGCTCAGTTAAGGACAAAAGATCAACCATGAATCTTGTTTCCGACGCAAAATTAAGAAAAACTTTGACGAGACCGGTCACAATGTGGACCAAAAATTGTCCAACCTCTTTCTCTGATCTGATTAGCGGTCGGTCATCCAGGGCTTCGTCTACCTGTAGTGAACCTGAGCCCCGGGAGTAAAACCCCCGCCCCCAGCCGGCGTGTGTGGTAAGGAGCTTTTCTATACTCCACCATCCATCCACAACCACCACTCCACACTCTGCACCTCCTCTCCTCTGCCCTCCGCCATTCTGACACCCTCACCCTCAACACCTTGTCACCCCTTAAAAATTCCTCCTCCTCCTCCTTCGCACCACGTTTTTTACACCTCCAATCACATCGCTCCATGGGTGACCTGTGATCAACGCATGCCCTTTGCTGCTTGGCCTTTTGCTCACGATGGTGTGTCCCAACACGGCACCGTCGTTCTTGGGTTCAGCCCAGACTGTGTACAGCCACACAAGCACAGTGTTGACCTCCCAGCCCCCAAAATATTACCCAGATGAATCACTAGGAGATGGGCAAAACAAAACACAAATTCACTCAAATGGGTTATATTTGGCTTTCCATGAACCTGGCGGCTTCTCGTTGGAAGATGCACAGAAAACCACATATTTACTGCTGTTTCTGTGACTTCAACCCCCCGTCATTTGTGTGCTCATGCATTCAAAATGATTGATTCAGAAGAAGCTGTGGCTTTGTGTGGATGTAGCCTGGGTGCGGGAGGTTTGAGATGCTACACATCTCTAACTCCGAGCTACCCATATTTCGCCGTAACGCCAGAACTGACCAAGTGCACAGATTCTGTGTATATTGTGCTTGATTTCAGCAGTACCCCACCTTTTCCGAAAAAGCTTTAGATCGGGGTATGTTGTGGTACTGCTGCTACCATGTACCATATCACTGGTATGTCTCAAACTTGTTAGGATTCAGAATAGCACAATGTCTGAAGAGGCATGGTGTTGGTATAAACCCAACATTGTCTTTCTTGTTTTGCGCGTTGTTTGTTCGCACCTTAGTTTAGTATTATCTGGCTGTTTTAGCATTGACTAACTAACAAGGGTAGTGTTGGTTGCTTTTTGCTGTGTAGGGTCTAGATCGATTGTTCCTCTGGCTCGTTGGTCTATGTGGTGTTTTAGTAATACCCTTTACATAGTCGGCTACACTGATTGTCCTTGTTGTTGATACTTTAAACTGGTTTTCAATTGGTTTGATTCCTCCTGGAATTTTGGATCAGTCCTGAGCCATCTAGACTTTTTTCTCACCCTAGAAAATATTTGTTGCTGGAATTGTTGTCTCGGTTCTCTGAAAAAGAAAAAACCTTTTAAAGAGACCGCCTGTCCTGCGAAGATTTCAACTTTGGTTATTCATGAGCCTGCATCTAAAAATTATTGAGGGGGGACTCTATTTTGTGTTTCCTAAACAGAAATGTGAGTTGCGCACGTTGACACAAACAAAATTAATAAACTACAAAAGTGAGTTTTGTGATCGACAAAGAGATTTTGACTGGATTTATATTAGATGATATTTGCTAAATTCGCTGTTTGTGGAACTCCTGTTCCACTGCGGAAGTGTTACTGTATCTTGTACACAATTGGACAAAATATGTATTTTTTATTTTTTTAGGGTTCTTTGTTTTTCTTTTCCTTTTCGTGAGTGCTGCGTTGACAGGCTGCTATGTAATAGCACGTAGCTTGTACAAAATTGGGCCCAAGAAACTCTGTCGCCACCTTCATATCGGTCTTTGTCCAGAATAAAACCATATCGCATCAAGATCAAAATTAGATTGCATCAAAAATGCCTGGATTCAGCACGAGCAAGCATTTCAGTCTATAAACGGCCTTTTAATTCACGTCGTCGTCGGTAGACTAAAATACATGAATAATAATTTATTGTTTCGTTGCTTACAACTTTGTAAGAAATCTGAGGTGTGGGTAGGGTTATTTTGTTTCCTTTGTTTTTTAACTGAAACATAATGTGATGAGTACTGGAAGCAATACATGTAAGTGGCATGTCGTGTTGTACCGTCCGATAGATTGTCACCCGGTAGACGCCTCTGGGTGGAACATTCTCATAGATGTTCGAAATTAGTTTACAAACTGGCTATTTTTTTGATTTCTGGAAAAAAATGCTGCTATGTAATGTTAAGTGATACGTACTAAACATATCAATGCCACCCGTTTAGGCGGCGATGAGCATATGCTTGATTATAAAATTAATACATTAACGATAGTATACCCACCTAATATGTGCAACCCGTGCCAAAATATAATACTGGAGTTTCGATGAGAAACTCCACCCGTGTCAATTTAAACACCTTAGCTTAGGATGATCTTTTTATATGGAAAAATGTGAAAAGTGCCAAATCGTAATTTCTGTAACTAAAGAGAATAGTTTTGTTGGCAATTTCTAATGATAATGCTACAACAACAACAACAAAAAATAAGAACACTAATGGTAATGTGGATAATAGTTCAACTAGTGGAGTCTACAAGCCTTTTTCTTCGGTTATCTGCCACGAGAACAAAACACAGACTTGCGTGCTAGCGGCCGTTTTATGTCCCACGGAAGAAAAAAAACATTTCCCAGAATGCAACAGCAAGATAGCGATAGGATTAGCATTACAAATGCAAGAATAATGTGACTCGCTGGTGTTCTTGACGCCTTTTCTAGCTATAATGAAACTTGTAATTTGTGAATTAGATGTTCCTTTTTTTTGCACGTCTATATTGCATGATATCAAGTGGCGTGTAGACAGAAAACAAAAAAAAAACAAAAAAATAAATAAATAAGGCATTGTGTATTGTTTTTTTATTTGATCTGACAAAATCTTTGCATGACCATAAGGATAAAGCATTTTGTTATCACTACCCCCATATGTTTACATTGTCATCCGTTTCTTTTTTTTTTTCTTTGTTTTTTTGTGGGAGCTTTAAGCATATTAGTTTAAAGTCAGTGGGCCATTTCAAATGAACAAACGTTATTTGCTTGATTTTTTTTAACATATCATCTCAGTGGCTATCTTGTCTATAAGGTGTTTAGGCAAATTAACTATCTGCGCAGTGAGAACACTTTATTTTACATCAAAAATTCTGTTTGGCATGGCTGTATGGTAGCTATTTCAGATTATGTTGTGAAATCTATAATTTAGGTGTTTATTATTTATTTTTTTAAACTTTTTTTTTCCTTTTTTGATTATCCACGGTTGAGGGTTGCTGTCGACATACCATTTTTGTCGGACATTTTGTTGACACAGGTGGTGAGCATGTTTGACTTGACTACTAACACAAAAATTAGCTGTTTTGAAAAATATCTCTCGCACTGTTTCTTCCTCTCTCTCTTTCTTTCTCGCTCTCTTCGCATGAATCTTATTTGTTCCCTTTGTAACCTGGGCTTGTGTTTCACTTCCATGTTTCTCGCCGTCTCACGGGACATCCCAACGACTTACTCACAAATCGTGCGTTGTTGCCATTTTTAATATGACGCACCAGTGTAGTGTGTGTGGGGTCATTTTCGTTCTGTAGAGATTATCAATGGAGCCGAGAGAGGGGGAGAGATGTGGACAGAAATGCACTACATCTACAAATATTTTGTTGCATTGTGGAAAATTTCAACCATTTGCTAACACATCTTCTTGCTTTTTGATGAGACGAAGAGAGGAGTGGGTAGCATTTCAAATGCTCTCCTGTCGCCTTAATTCCCTTCCGCTGTTCCTGTGTTAAGAACATCGACATAACATCAGAACCAGAACCATCAGAACCAATTTGCATCCAAATAGGCCAGTTACGATTTGCAATAATTCAAGCAATCGTACCGTAACCTTTTAAAGTAAATATCTATATTTTTCACATTTGATGTGGGTCAATTCCGGGTCTGAATTCATTTTCATTTGTGCACAGCCGCGTGCCGACTGTGCATCCATTTCTGTTCACCTAGTCTGTGTATCGTTTATCGCGATAATTTCTCCCAGGCCAGTTTCAGCAAAATTTTGTTAACGTGACATCAACTCATCGATCACGCATCACCCCGACCTCAAAGTCATGGAATCACAATGAATCCTGCTCTCTCCACCCCCATGAGCCCATCATACTAAAAGAAAAAAAAATGTTTAACCTCCAGAACCACCAGCAAAATTCTGTAGAAGGCATTTTGTCTCTGTGTCTCAGCATCACTCGCTCTCTCCTTTTTTTGTTATATATTTATATATATATATATATAGATGTTGATGTTCCGATTCCTTTCATGGTTTTTCATTTGATGCGAGCGGGAGTTGTTCTGTGTTGGTTTGCATTGTATTTCTGTCTTTAACCTGCATTCACATTTTTTTAACAAAATGCCATTTTATGTGTACAGCCTTTTTTTCCCTCCTGTTTGACTATTTTGCACTGTCACTGCCCTGCCCATCACTACTCTGCCCCCTCCCTTCTAAACTACCTTTACCCCAAAAACCTGACAGCTCCACCTCACGCAAAACACCTTTCTCTCCTCGACCCCCATCAACACCCCAACTCTCTTCCGACGTCAAGACTTTGCAAGAGTGCCAAACTAGAACACGACACAGGAAAAAGCAAAACGGGAACATAAAATCTAAGAAAAGCGGCCACGATGCGATTGCGCATTTCTCACTATGCTTTGGCAATGGGACATCACCGAGGGAGGTCTCCATGAAGTCAGCATGCTTCGTCCTCATCACATAACACGCCTTCTTCCTCCCACCCACCCATGACGCTGTGATTAAAGAACAACTCGCCACCACCAGTTTTTCCTACTTATTCCTCACTAGTGCTAATCCTTTCCTCCCCCTTTTTTCTCCCACATTTCTCTCTTACCTGCTTGCCAGAAATTCTTGTGTGGCGACTCCCCCATTTGTCGTGTGCCAAACAAGTACATGTCGTGGGGGGGCTCTTGACGGTCCACTCTCGCCTGGCAAGTCAGAAGGAATGAATCGTCCACGCATCGCACGCAATTAGATGGTCTGGTGGGTCTGGACCAACCAGGCAGACAAATTAGATAGTCGTCCAAATTTGGGCGGTCAGATAAAGCAGAACTTGTTTGAGTCGAGATGTGGGCCTCTTGTCACGCCTACTGCACTATCATTTGATAACTTCATTTGACTCTTTTTGATGCTTTTTTTTTCTAGCCTGCTTTATCCAGACCAAATGATGATTTTAGTTGCGTGCGATCCATGGACGATTCATTTGCTCTGGCTAGCCAGGTTAGGACCACGCCGCTCACACACACATCTCCTTTTCTCTTTCTCTGCTCCTGCATATTTTGTTCCTACGACAAGCCATTCAAAACAAACAATATATATTTCCTTTCTCTCCCCACAGTTTCAGTTTGTTTTTGCTCTTAGGTGAAGGGGGCAGGGCGTTTGACTTTTTCTTGTTTCTCAGTTGGTGGTGTCTTGTGTCGAACCCTCCACTCACACACTCCAAGTGCACCCACAACCCCACCCATCCCCTTCCCAAGGAGACCATCCAACCTGCTGCAGTCATCTCTCTTCTTCTTCAACGTTGAACTTCCACCCACCACCACCACCCCCTTCTCCCTCCTCAACTCAAACCACACCTCCATGAACTGTTAATACGATCTTTTGCTACCTTTTTGTGTTCATCAAACTATCGGACGCTGGGATAACGCTCCATTCCATGAACCCCACCTCCCCACCACTGCCCGCCTCCAACCTCCGCCAACAGACACATGACATGCACGCGCATAGCGGCGGCCTCTCTGAGATTGTGCAATGCTAGCTGATTTTTGGGCACATTTCTTAATTGTTCTGCTATTTTTTGCTCATTGTCCTCAGGAGTTCTGAGATTAAAATGAAATAAAGAAGGGAGAAAATAAAGTGAGAAAAAATTAAAAGAAATGTAGGCAAAGAAGAAAAATAACACTAATTTTCAGTTTTTGTTTTTATTTTGTTCTAGCTTACATTGTATATATTTTGTTTTATTTTGTTAATTCGTTTTTGTTCTTGAACTGTAAAGACGTGTCTGGTGAACGGGAAGCGGTGGGCAGCATACACAACAGGACGGTTGAGGAAGACGCCATTTTCATTTTTTATTTTTTTTACACACTGTCATCGGAAAATGGCCTAGTTAGAGCTGCCTGATATTTTTTGATATGCTAGTTCTACTGTGTTAGCCTGTGTTTCTAGTGTTGACTTACCTACTGTATTCACTGTTCGGCATCCCTATGTTAGCAAGAAAAAACACTTTAGGTGAATTGCGAGCTCTAATATCACTAACCCTAAATACGTTGGCTGTTTTTGCAAAACGCCTTAGCTCGCGTTGTGTATCCATATCCAGTAACGCTGTTGCTGCCGCAGATTCGAGTCGCGAGTACATTATGCAGAGTCATTTAATTATTTTCCCTTTTCTTCTGAAAGCGTGTTAACTCATTCAGTGCCAAATACTCGTTACTACAGTTTTCTGAATACTACCGCTGAGTGCCAAAGACACGTTTTCACGCCTTTGGGTTTTATTGCCAAAAACAATAATAG
The DNA here is from genome assembly GCA_900302395.1 of Bregmaceros cantori. Taxonomy (NCBI): domain Eukaryota; kingdom Metazoa; phylum Chordata; class Actinopteri; order Gadiformes; family Bregmacerotidae; genus Bregmaceros; species Bregmaceros cantori. The sequence goes on from OMKY01045250.1 coordinate 8,320, forward strand.
ATTGGGTGCAGTATGGGTGCAGTACCTCTGACCACCAGATGGTGCCATACGCCGCCTTTGAAGCCATATAAAGGGAGGGTTTAGCGGCGGTGTATACTGCCACTGCCGGCTCTGCACCCGTATATAATCAAGATTTTGTCAGAAATGAACAATTTTTAGTGGTACCTACCCCTGTTCTGGAGGCTATAACTAAAGGATGGAAATAGAAACAAGCATGTTGAAAAAAACCCTGGAACTGGGACGTGCTGAATTTGAAAAGGGCTGGCACTGGATGAGTTAACGGTGACACAACATTAATTAATTGTAGTGGGAAAACTGGTGCTCCAAAACATTTTTCTCGAGCCCAAGCTACTTTTTCTTGTGCAATAAAGTGCTTAGTTTACACGACCTAAAACGATTAGCGCTGTGCTAACTTGTGTTAGCGTTATCTCTAGCGTTATCTCTGCTCTCCGACACAGTCATTCTATTTGCATATCTTTCTCGCTGAGGGAACAAAAAAAAAAACTTATCAATCCGAAGTATTAAAGTGAGCGTGTATTTTTTTTTAATTTAGTACAAAATCCAGAATTCTGTGTATTATTCTTCAGATGAGTTTAGACTAGCCAGGGCCACTTTAAACCGGTCTAGACAGGTTTATGCTTCATCTCCACCATCACAGCTTTTTTACAATTTTTTTGCGCTGAGCTCCAATTATGAAATTATGCTGCCCTGCCCGCCCCACCCCACACCACAGACCATGACGTCATCTTATTTATTTCTCAGAGGACATGACTAACAATATTGTTAGTGAAACTATAAGGCAGCACGTCAAAATAAAAAGGGAAAAATTACTGGATATAGTTGAATAAATAATATTGTTTCATTTCAGTTTTTGCATTTAGTTTCGTTTTTTTGTTGTTGTTTTTTTTAGTATCATAGTGATTGCTTTTAACACCATTCATTAACTGACTAAGGAAAAAAAAAAGAGTATTGAATATTTAATGTAATCGTAGCATTGTGTTTGTAAAGAAAAAAATCCCTAGTGAGTTGTGTTTTTGTGGATTATCAGTGAAGTGGGCCATCTAGTGCTTCTAACATTTTGAGGTTGTGTTGTTTTATTTTTTAAGAAGGAAGTTCCTATTTTGCGACCAGCAAACAGCAGTCATTATAAATGTTCATTTTAGCATCACCTGTCTTCTGTTGTCTTATTCCTCCACTTCCCACCACACCTACATCTTCACAAGTTAACACATCGCTCTGGTCTGAGGGCGGGAACACGGCGGGTGCGTGTGTGTGTGTCTGTGTGTGTTAGGGCTGTCAATCTTCCCTCAACATTAGCATGGCAAGCCAGAACCAACGAATCGCCCATGCATCGCACGCAACTAGACAGTCCGGTGGATCTGAACCAAACAGGCAGACAAATTAGTCGCCCAATCAGCGCTCCTGTTAAGGCGGTTCTTGTTTGAATCAAGATGTCTGGAGCTACATGCCACTTGTCACGCCTACTGCGCTGTGATTTGATAACTGAATTTGATTGACACTTTTTGAGCCTGCTTAATCCAGACCGACTAACAATGATCGTTCTAGTGTGTGTGATGAATCCACGATCCCTTTTTTTCTGGCTTGCCAGGCTACCTCAACATATTTTTTGAGAGTCTGACGTTAATGGCTGTTAATTCAGGAAATAATCAAACGAAAGTCAATGTTTACAGCATTTTTAAATGTAATTAGAGAATACATAATACCGGAATATGATGAAGTCACTTATTATGTAACGCATGAGCAATTCCTACATTTTCCACTAGGTTCATTTGTTTGAAATTGCTCATAAACACAAAGACTATTTCACAAATTAGTGCAATATTTCATATTAATATTTTTTGGGATAATCAACAATTTATAAATTGTTTTGATAACTTTTGAATAATGTTATGTGTCACAACTGTTGTTTTAGTTCTCGAGAGATTGATTGAAAGGGAGGCATTCAAGGTAGCAGCCACCGGGCACAACATAACTTCTCGTGAGGGGACAAAATAATCATATTTAAGAAATTTGACGAGTCGACCCCTGTTCGAATCTCGAAGTTCACATTGACAGCTATAGTGTCCGTCTGGTTGAATGTGATCACATGTGGGAGTTTAATTTGTTTGGGTGTGGTGAGCTTTTGTGTGTGTGTGTGTGTGTGTGTGTGTGTGTGTGTGTGTGTGTGTGTGTGTGTGTACAGAGCATCTGCCACTCTGTGTATGTGTGGCTGCTTGCTATATGCACCGTCAGAGAATCAAGCCCCATAGACATCAATGAGGAGTGTCCCCTGGAAGAGAGCCGCCTCTCCTCCAACTCCTCGCCAACGGCAGGGGATAAAAACTGACTAGATGGCATCAGGTCGCTTATTAAAAAAAAACTATCTGAAACCGAAAGGAGTCATTAAGTTTTGAGAATTCTGCATTAATTAACTTAAAGTATTATAAGAGGCTATTTGTGTTTTACCGGACTCTATTGAGCTGGGACACAAAATTTGGCCGCCTCCCCAAAATAACTTCAGCACACATCCCTCATGGCTGAGAAGGTTCAGAATTGTGGTTCTAGAAAACTACACTCATTCACTCATTCTATTTTTTGTGTGTATTCAGCACAACCTCCGCATACAGTCTATTTTCAAGGCGCTTCAAACATCTCTGCCTGAATCAATCGCAATGCAATTAATATTATAAATAAAATAATAAAATAATATTATTATTGTCCCCCACTGTTTTCATCGCTCTCCATGCATATTCTGAAATGCCGATAAATACAACACCAAATTACTCACAAATTTGGTCACATGTTGGAATGCGCAAATGGCGGGGCACAGATCCAAGAACATTTTGCCGCAGAAAAGTGCAACACAAATTTCCCACCATCACCTTTTATAAAAGTGTGCTAGATGTGAATAGGCATGTTCAAAAGTTGTCCAAATGGCACCGCACTAGCCTGGCGATCCAGAACCAACGAATCGTCCACGCATCGCACGCGATTAGAACGATAATTGGCTCTGGTAAAACCAGGGTCGAAAAACGTGTCAAAAAAGTGTCAATCAAATCGTGTTGTCCAATCACAGCGCAGTAGGTGGGACAAGCGGCATGGACACGTGACAAGCCAAGTCCGCCCATGTTTCGATTTTTAAAATTAGATTGGTCTGGGCCGGATACGAGCGACGTCTGCCTGATTTTCTCAGACCCAATGCAACGTCTAGCGATGTGCGATGCGGGGCCGATGCGTTGGTTCTTGCTCGCCTGGCTAAGACCGCACACTGCGGGTAGTTCGCAAACGGACGTAACCAAACGACCCACTGAACGTGTCTATAGCGACCGGCCAGGAGAATGCGTGTGTGTGTGTGTGTGTCTATGTGGGGGAGGGTGTCCACTGTCTACCAGATGCTAACCCTCTCCAGCTTCCATATGCCATCCGATGGAACTTGCTGTCCAGCTGTAGCTGTCAAAAACCTTGTCATCATGTTGATCTGACCTCCAGCTCGATTCGTTCATAACCTCCCCCTCTCTCTCCTCTTCTTCAGTCACCTGACCAACCAACCAACCAATCACTGTCCACCAATCACCCGCCACTGTCCGCCAACCCTACTTTTTTCCGTCCCACCCGCTCTTGCGCGGACCATCTTTTTTGGCTACACTTCCATCGGCAAACATTTTGATGTGTATTTCCATCTACAACATAACGCTGTTGGTCCGCAATGGCCTGGGTGACGAATAGGTTTATTTTTGTTTTGTCGAAAACAACAATGTGTGACCATTTTTAATTAATTTGACTTTTTTGTAATCTGCTTGTCCATTTTTTGCTGCAGGAAAATAACCCACCCAACCCAAATTCTTTTCATCACTAATTCAGCTGTGCTGACCTCAGCCTTCCTGAAGCTGTTTAATGCGAACAGACCACTAATTTATAACGGCGGGGACGAGCATGCATGCAGGGTATATATGAGGCTGGCTTACCCACTGTACCACAGGGCCAGTCCCTGAAATCATATGATTCTTTTTCTTTTAAGTAAGCCAGAATGAATCTCCTATTAGATATGAATAGATGCTACTTTTTTGATTACTTAAAATAATAATTTTAATGTATTTCATTCACGCTGGTTTTGGGCTATATTACAGCAGTTTATAGAAACTAATTTTGTTTAAAAAGATTTGCTTCAAAAAAGCTTTCTAAAAAGTAGGCCCTTTCAAAGCCTGATGATATCTCCAATCACTGCCACCCCACAGCCTCACAGCCTATACGATAGTAAGAGTAGGCACCAACTGAATGGGGAGACAAGCTGTCAAAAATAATTGGGTACTCAACCCAGGTAGCTGTACCTGTACACCCCACTC
>OMKY01045253.1:0-10348 GCA_900302395.1 Bregmaceros cantori
CCCTGTGTCTTGGCAGACAGTGCTGTGGGTGTGTCTCTGACATCACAATGCTGTGTCTTGGCAGACAGTGCTGTGGGTGTGTCTCTGACATCACAATGCAGTTATGGAACTGGATGACACAGCGTGTCACAGAGTGTCAAGTGTGCATAGAATTTCCCCTAGAAATGCGAACCGCTACAAGGTATTATTATTTTGCACGTTTCAGACATCTCACTTTTGAAATTGTTTTAACCATGTAAACAATGTTCTAGAAAGCTATTAAAATTTCAGTTTGTTCGTGGACGAGTGGGCCCTGGAATGTGCAAATATGGTGAAGTGAGACCTAGTATTAGTTGAGATACAAACACAAGTTAAGAATTGTCTGTCATTATGTTTTGCGGGCGAGGGTATATCGTTCCTTTATTTTTTTGCCTTGCATATTCTAAAAAAAAAGATATATGGACATGAACATTATCATATTTAAATTACTACTTTTTACTTACTTTTTTGAGTAGAGCTCACAGCTCCGTTAACAATGCTGCTACAGCGTGCCATGTCTGTCCCCAGCACCAACTGCGAATTGCACAAATGACACGGTAAATAAACCTTCATTTACATGACGATATAACATTGCAGGTTTATTCAATTGAAAAGCTCTTGTTTATAATGGTGAACTACAACTCCCAACTAACACTCCCATTCAAAAAATCATGGCGGATCATGGCAAACCGAACTGTGATGTCTCAAAGCACAATGGCGCCCCCTAGGATCACCGGCAATCTTGGGTCTCTCTTGGGTTAATTACTAATTACCACTTACTTGCCCGCAAGCCCCACAGAACATGTTTTACATAGCAATGCTTCTTATAGGTATTTATTTCTCTGACATGCTACTTGCACATGCACTTATACATTTTCAACACAAAAATCAATTGAGCTAAACAATAGCAATGTTAATAGATTTGGATATGGAGATTTTCAATTTTCATTTTTTGGAGTATTATTTATCGTTATGTAAAGTTTGAATCCCAAAAACGATCCACTTATTTTGTTAGGGTTAGGGTAAGGTTAGGTTAAGGATATGTGGTAGGAGGTTAGGGTAGGGTTAGGTTAAGGTTAGGTTAAGGGTATGTGGTCAGAGGTTAGGGTTATGGGTATGTAGTAGGAGGTTAGGTTGGGGATTTAGGGGCTAGTTTTGAAGACAAACAAAATAAGCGGATAGTTTTTGGGATTCGCAATTTACATCACGGAAAACAATACGCCAAAATCATCTGATCGAACGCTAACCCATCATCAATGATCACTGTCAACAACGAAGGAAGGAAGATTGCCTATTCTCCCTTACTAATGTGGTGGTTAACGCGGCCCAGGTGAAGTGCTACTGACTCCTTGTGACTGAAAGTAGTAGTCCAGTACTGAAAGTCCAGTTCAGTATTCACAATGGACAATGGTCAGTATCGGCTGATCTTCAAAATTAAAAAAAATTGATTGGGAAATTCCTAGTCTTAATAATTAGTCCTTTGTGAAATGTTCTCATTGGTCTTGTCTCATGGGCTTACTATAGACATTCTTTTTACAATTCAACCTCCATTACAAACTGTTTATGCAGCACAACAACAATGGTATTATACTAACCATTGTTCAAACTTCTGTTCGTGCAGAATTGAATTTAAAATCAAGCCAGTAGTATAATTATTGTAGTATAATTTGACCTTATTAAAATTAACAATTCTTTTAAGCCTTTGAGTGGCGCCCATCTTCAGACCACAAAATTTGCACTATTGCAGATCCGCCATATTTTCTATAACCACTCTACAGAAATATCTCAACATAAAAGCTTAAAAAAACATTTTAACTCATTGAATACTAGACTTTTTTTTTGGAATCATGCCCAAAAGACATTTTGACCATTTTTGATGTTTTTTGTAGGGTCACAGCTTATTATCTGGGCAACAGAAAAATGCAATAGCTCGAAAAGGCAAGACTTTAATTTGTAAGTCGCTGAAAACCGTGTGTCTCTAGGTTTCTCCATCACCTCGCAATCCTACGCTAAACCAAGGCAGGTGTCCGCAAAAATCGCCTAGGAGAGATATCGCGGCTTTTCTGAAACCTGCGCCGTTCAGCCTGTCACGCTTTATACTCTCTCTCTTTCTTTTTCTACCTTTTTTTCTCTCTCTTTCTCTCTTCCTTCCTCCTCTCTCTTTCTCTCTTCCTTCCTTCCACTTTCTCTCTTCCTTCCTTCCACTTTCTCTCTTTCTTTCTTCCTTCCTCTTTCTCTCTTCCTTTCTTTCTCTCTCTCTTTTTTTTTTTTCTCTCTCCACTGCGCGACCGCAACAAGCCAGATTTGGGGGAGCCTGCCCTGGGTTACTTGCGCTGTGCACCGCCCGGTTACGTTCGGGCTCCCACCACCCGGTGGTGCATCACAGACGCTGGCATTTATTCCGGTCCACTTGAAGCTGAGCTGTCTGCTCTACATGAGCATGTTTGAGGCTTTTTGGTACGATGTAAACAGGGCTACTGGCACCGCCTGGAAACACGGGCAATTGAACACAATGCGGAAATGGCTAGATTTGTGGTCGCTGATCGCATGTCATCTATGACAGTTCTGTTCATCACAGACGTCCCAAAATCACACACGTTATGCATCGAAGTGTCTAGTTTTGAAATATATTATAAAACGTAATATTACTTTTTAGGAGTCAACGCATGGGGAGTGAAAACGTATTTTTACGTTTAAGTTAAGAGGATATTCTCTACAGCCTGTGATTTTATTTTTTTACCCTTCTGTTGATCATTTTAGAAATGTCTCCGTGCATGTATGTCAGGACATAGTGGTGGGGGTTGCCATGGCCACGCTAAAAGCTAAACTTGCTCTTATTTTGTGCATTTGCGGCACGATGTTCAACATACCGCACCTACCGCAGGATGCAGCACCTATTACGCTAGGTTTCCACTACAGAGAGGTCCGTATACGGTCCGTACACGGTCCGTACACGGTTAGTACGTATACGGTCCGGTTGGAAGATTGCTGTTTCCATCAGTCAACAAACACTACCGCGTGCGGCACATTCATAACGCGATAACACACACTCGTCATGCAGTCCGCCCCATGCATGTGTTTGTGTGTGTCTGTCTGCTTCAATGTGTGTGTTCGCTTGGTTCTGTTCTTTAGTGTGTGTGTGTGTGTGTGTGTGTGTGTGTGTGTGCGCGCATGTGTGTGTCACGCACACACACGTGCACGCAGACACACACACATTTCTGCCGTCGCAGCCTCCTGCTTATGTATGTGTGCGTTCGTGTGTGCGTGACGCACGGTCTCTCGATCCCTCTCGGGCTCTGGTTGAGATGCTTGTCGCATTTGCTGGATACCCCGGGGGAAATCTTAAACACAACACACACGCAGCACACATAAATAAGCAGGAGGCTGCGACGGCAGGAATGCGCGTGTCTGCGTGACACACACATGCACACCCACGCACACACGCATACATAAGCAGAAGGCTGCGATGCCAGAAATGTGTGTGTGTGTGCGTGCGTGAGCGTGCGCCGGATCTCGGCATAGAAAAGACAGGGAAAGGGGTAGCGGTGCAATGGACACACACACACAACAAATGCGCGTGCACGAGGCCGCTTCAGTAAAAACATTTGAACATATTCTTTCATGCGCTGGAGCGCTGTCAATCATTGAGCTCACGGGCCCGCCCCCAGTACGTACCCAGTACATGCGTATACGTGCGGTGAAAAATCAAAATAAATGATTTTCTGTTCGCTCTGTATACTGACGTGCGTCTACCGCACATATTTCAGTACAATGGAGCATGCTACAACGGTGACAACACATTTGTTTTGCTCATGTATACGGACCGTACAGAAAAATCTCTGCAGTGGAAACCTAGCGTTAGTTTTACTTTTTCATATTATTTGGAAGCTAGAAGACGCAGAGTCTTACTAGGATTGAACACAAGTGATTGCTCTGGTTCTTGTGCCGTTACAAGTGTGTTCTCATCAGAAACCCAGCGACCGTTCTGTGTTCTCTGCAGGCTGCCGACATGTGGTTGTCTTTGATGTCCTCTTGTATGTTGCTGGTCGCAAGCTCCCAGCTTGGTGCAGGCCTCCAAGCTGCTGTGTCGAGCCCCACCTATGGGGAAAGGGGTTCAGACTTTGGCATGTTGGTAAGGCAGCCATTGTGTCAACTGTGTTTTAGTCAATATTCAACACTGTACCAATCCAGTGTTCTTTCCCTCTTATGTATACCCATTGGAAACATTGTATGTGTGTATATATTATATACAAACGCAGACAAACATACGTGACATTTGAGGTAATTAAAAAGACAGCCTTTTCACACACCCACGTGCTGTGGATTTGAATAAAACAAACATCATGATAAAAAACTTCAGGATGCTCTGAAGACATTTATACCAAACTCGAGGGGGTCTGATTGATTTTTGGGTCCAGAATGAAACACTTCACAAAAGTGCTCATATCTCCTAAACTAAGTTTCAAGCAGAAAAAAATGCATTTTGCCTCTGATCGTACCTTCATATCTCCGAAAGGGGGATAGTTACAGGCATTCTTTTACTGGTTAGAGTATAGAATCTCATCTACAAAATGATATAATGTGCGTTCTCATAGATGTTGTAGAAAATATTTTGTGGGCTCCTGAAAATGGCCCCGAAATCTCCGGCACACTTGACCCAAAAAATGTAGCCCAGTCAAGGCAGCCAAATGGTTAAACCGATTTTAAGAAAAGTGTGTCCACACACAAATGAATATGAATAGAAGAAGAAAGAAGCATCCTCATAGTCCCCTTCATCTACCGGCGCAAAACACTTGCTGGATACAAAAAGACCCAGGCGTAAACAAAACTATTTATTTATTTTTCCCGGTCTAAGTGCCAATTTTTCAACTTCACTGGGTAGGTTTAGTCAGAAACGCGTGGATCTGAGAGGCTGCAGAGATACACACAGGTGCTCTTCGCGGGGCTGGACCAGAGAGCCACACACTATGCACTATGTGTCGCAATTCTGCCATGGGCGCATGTGGGGGCAGCTAGCTGCCCCTCTAAAACAAAGGCATTCTCACCGGAGGCCCGCTCAGTGTGACATAGACGCACACACACCAGCTGTGTGTGCGTGAGAACTCTGTTAGAGACGGTGGGGAAGAAATTGTAAAACATTTTATTCAAGAGCGACACCATGGGTCCCACCGCTTTGTTGCCTGTCTGTGAAAGCTGTTTCATCGTGAAACGTGATTTGGGATCCCAAACCGCTGTTTGCAAACGGCAAAGAAAGAAAACGTTCCTGTGTGAACGTGGCCTTAATTAATGTCTCTATATGCAGGTGTTCCAGCGGATGGCACTAGCGGAGCCTCAGGACAACCTGGTGATGTCTCCTCATGGGGTGGCCTCGCTCCTGGGCCTGCTGCTACCGGGGGCCTACGGAGAGACACGCAAGCAGATCATCACTGCTCTACGCTACAAAAAGACTGGTACCGATCAGAAATAGCGCTCTGAGGAAATGTTAATCTGTCAATTCAGTCTATACAAAAAAAATGTCAACATATGCTTTCTGTTTACATTTCATTTTTATTTTTACGAAGACTGATCTACAGCAGAAAAACATAACAGTGACATGGTGCCAAAGCCCTGCTGCTTAATGTAAACACATTTGTTCATTGTGCTCTTTTCCACACACATGTCCCATGTCACACATATATAAATGTATGTTTTTAGTCTGTAAATTGCCTTTTAGTGTCCAATATTATTGAGTGCATGATAAGTGAGTGCACTGCAGTGAGTGGTGACAGCGAGCAATATCGGACACCACCATCGTCTGTAGCACCTGTTGTGAGTTTATCGGTAGACCCAAAAATGTGGCAGGGCACTTACTTTCTGGACCTCGGTGTGCCATCCCTGCCTATTGCTCAGTTTATGTTCATTCTCAGTTTATGTTGGTGATGCTGGCCTTAAATGGTCATTCTGCTCACATCTGGGCTGATAAGGACAGTTGGTATCACTACATGGAATTTGGCAGCAGCACCAAGCAAGTACTCCAGCAACAAATGAATGAATGAAGTTTATTTCGAATATTAGCACATACACACATAAAATAAAATGTAATGAATTACAAATATGACATGCATGGCAGAAGTAATGAGCAGTATAAAGTGTGCTATGACCTGTAGTCAAGAATATGCTTTGCTTTCCATAGAACTGATGTGTCTTTGGCTAGCTTTGCTTGTATGTATGCTATGTGAGGTTTCTAGCAGATTTTATTGTCTAAAATCACCCCAAGAAATTTTACTCTTTCTTTTTTTGTATTATCTATTTCAATGTTGTAGTCTATTTTGAGTCTACCAAACAGCATTATTTTTGTTTTGCTTAAATGTAATGATAATTTGTTTTTATCGAACCATAATTTTAGCTTCGGAATTTCTATAACAATTGAGTTTATTTGTGCAGGCTGATTTATGATCTCCTATCTGTACAAATTGTTTCCTGTTACTTAAATAGCTTTTCAATTAGCTTAACCCAACTCCTCTGATACCATATCTTTCAAGTTTATATATTAATATGTCGTGATCTATTGTATCAAATGCTTTTTTCAGATCCACGAATATTCCCACTGCCATTTTTTTGTTGTCAATACAGTTGGTGATTTCCTCTGTCAATTCCATTACTGCTAATGAGGTTGAACGGTCATTTCTGAATCCATATTGACTATCTGTGATGAGGTTATGTTTATTAATAGATGTATCTAATCTAAAAATAATGATGCAATACACTTTCCATGCCTTTTTGAAGTTGGTAGGTAATTGTAACTGCAATTGTAACTAAATGTTACAATTGTTTTATTGTAAATACATTTGTTTTTATGATATTGAGAAATATTTTGACATATCGCATATATCGACACACGCCGCGCTGTCGTTTAATCGGCAGGGTCTGAGTTATCCACTCAGTGTGCTCCCACACAGCCGGGCAGGCGCTTCGCTGCTTGTGCGAGCCTCGCCGGGCCGCAGCGAGCCGCGGCCGACGATCATGTTTCACACGGCAAAACGGTGCCACATATTCCTTTTCTAACGAGGTATTGCGACGGCAAGACAGCAGCTTGGAGGACTAGCTAGTAAAGCTAATAACACTGCTAATGATGCGTCATTCACAAAGCGATCTGAAACTCGAGTGTTTTGGTGAAGGAAATATAATATGTTGGCTGTGAGAAGCTTCCCAAACACCTCAATAATGTGCTGATTAGTGAAATACAGCATTAATAGTTTAAATTAAAACCTATTGAAAGATTGGCAGAGAGACAGGATGGGCTACATGGTGAAATGATTCAAAAGATTTGAATCTTTGAACTTCATTGAAATGAATGTGCACGTGCCAGATTAATGAATAAATAACAATTAAGTAGTAGTAGTTGTGTAGGACTTCATGTAAAATCAAGCCTTTGAGACTCCTATGCTAATTGAAATACAACTTATGGAGAGAATTATATTTAAAAAACACATTAACAACTCAGAGGAAGTATTTTAATGTCATCATTTTTATTGTTTCAGCGTTTTTATTGTGTAGGTGATGTTGGAATTACTATTAATCATAGTTTACGTTTAAAATATTTTTCTTCCTGCATAGTTATTGAGGTATATATCGTATATCGAGATATAGAAAACACTTATTGTGATGTTTGTTTTTTTTTCAATATCGCCCAACCCTAGTTGCCACACATACTGCTAGCACTAAGAGTACTATATTTATTTGTACCACTAGGGCGCAGGTTTGCAATCTCTTAAGTGCTTCTAGTTATCTGCGCCAGGGCGGAGCCGCAGAGCTGGTTATGCTTGGTTAAGCTGGTTTGTCCCCAGGATAACTGAAAAAGCTGAGCATGGATCTGGATGAAATTTTGTAGAGTTGTTGGAAATGACGAAAGAAGTGATTACATTTTGGTACATTTCTAAGTCAGTAACGAAACACTCATACTGCATTATTCTTAACGGGTGAACTATCCCCGTTCTCCGTAGACGTCACGCTTGGCCGCGTCTCCCGCCTAGCGATGTGCGATGCGTGGACGATGCATTGGTTCTGGCTCGCCAGGCTACTCTACGAGCACTTGCATTGATAAGGGGTTGCCACACATACTGCTAGCATTACGCCACAGGTTTGCAATCTCTGAGTGCTTATAGTTGAAAATATTTTTGGTCAAGCAGGTTAAACGTCCAGCCTTGCATAGCATCGCACTATATTACAACAACAGTTACTGATTAATCGACCAATTTGTGGCAGGTTCTGACAGTTCACTATAAACTAAAATAGAATAGATATGTACATTTTATATGGCTACAGCTGTCACATGAACATTTTACTATTGTGGTTCCTCCCTACCGGCTACAGCATTAAAATGGCGTCCAGTAATTGCAAGAAGTGACCATTGTTCCACAGTTCACCGTTGGAACTTGGAAGTGCAACATGCAGGCTTTGTGGCGCACCTTGTTTGCTTTTACATTAGACTCAAACAAAGAATCCAAAGTTTTAAAGTGTGTGAATTGGAGGCCAACCCTCATGGTGCCATTATGGCCACTACTAATGGCTGCTGCCTTGCAGGTCCATATAAGATGCTGAAGAAGCTCCACCGCACTCTGACCAGCCGCTCCAACCATGACCTTCTGCTCATCGCCAATGGTTTGTTCAGCCAAGCAGATGCCCCTCTGCTGGAGTCCTTCACTGAGACCAATAGGGAGAACTTCCAGTGTGAGAGTCAGAGCTTGGACTTCAGTGTCCCGGAGGCTGCTGCAGACCTCATCAATCGCTGGGTGTCCAACAAGACCAAGGGTAGGACCTGTGCTGTGTCTCAAATGCTGGACTTTGGTCAGCGCATTGAAATATAGTGAACTATATCTCCTGACGAAATCCAGAGTTATTTATTTTGGGTCCCTTTGAACTACTGTGTTTTTGAAAACTGCTGGCAGGTTCATCTATAGACACGCACCCGTCTGCGGCAGCAGCTAGAATGGCTGTAGGAATTTCACCAGATAATTCACCATTTCAGGTTGATGTCTATTGCACAAAAATACAAGTGGGACAATGAGCAGCCCTCCAGTTATCTAAATGTAAGTGTGTGATTGAGAGGTCTCTGTAAAGACCTTGAAGTACCACTATGTGGTAAAAATGTTCTTTTTATATACATCTGAATATTTTTTTTCTTACACTCCTGGTTTAGGCATCCAATAAGACTCTCTAAGCGTGCTTGTCGGTAACCCCTGACAAAGATTGGAGAATGATGTGTGGGCGGCTTGGACAATGTAAACGAAACTAACAATAGAACCAAGCCTGAAGGAAAGTGAAGCCATTGAAGCAGCAGATGAAAGTGGAACTCAAAAACACAGGACAGGAACAGTCCAACGGTGGCGAGCAGAAATGTAATCTGAAAAGGGATGGGAAACCTTGAGAAGGTATTCCTTAGTGAAAATACTGAAACAAACAAACTAGCCACATAAAGTGGTTTATTGCCATTAAAAATAGTTAATTATACAGGCATATGGGCTTTTCCCATCCTCTGGAAAAACTGATTGGGTACCGATCGTTGAATTTATTTCATTTTTTGTTGTTTGGCAGATCATGATCGGGAAAATTACTCTTAGATTGTATTTTATAGGAGTTAAGAAGAAATCCCCTTGACTCCATGTTGAGCCAAGGGGATGCGGCACCGCTGCTGCCAGCTGGGAGATCCCTGGGAGACCCCTGTGATGACGCGTCGCTGCTGACGAATCGGCACTGCACATTTGGGCCACACAATCAGTTTAGAGCTGGTCTATGGATCGCAGTGGCGAACCGTGAGCATTTCACCTGGGCCTTCACCTCAGCCCTCACTGCCAAAAAAAGTAATGTTTGCGGGAAAAAAAATGTGCAATGAGTTGAAAGTGAACAGGAGCCATTTAAGAATGACTAGGGTATTAACAAATAGACCATGACAACAATAACATTCTGTGACAAAAACATTATCAACAATAACTTATATCAAACTTTTTACTAGCCAGAAGGTCAAAGGCTTGTAAAATAGGTATAATAGTATAATAGATTACTTTTGAATTACTTTTTAAAAATATTTAATATAATAAATTCATGCAGCACATTAAGTCATGTGTTTAAAACGTTTAAGGGTTCTGAAACAACCCCTAAACATTTTTAACACATGACTCACTTAGGAGATGAACAGACAAAGTGTACAGGGAATTATTTGATTCACGTTTTTATAAAGTAATTCAAAAGTACTCCCTCCCAATCCTAATCATTAAGGTACTAAACGGATGTGATGTCATTACCTGTATGTATCACCAATGAAGTGTTTCTAACAGGAATCAAACCACAAACC
>OMKY01045257.1:0-19780 GCA_900302395.1 Bregmaceros cantori
GTCGCAAATCGGATTCGCGACGGTGCCTGACAGCCAGTTCTCCTCCCCCTCCCTGGATGTTTGGAACAGTGTGCGCGCGCAACTTTGCGTGTGTCTATCCCGCCTCTATCTCGAATTACATAATTACAGCTTTGACCGTGAAATTTAAAAATCTATCTTTTTGTCTGCGTCGCGCCTGCATACCGCCTGCTGTGTGTGTGTGTGTGTGTCTGTGTGTGTGTGGGGTGGAGGGTGGGGGTGTTGAAGAGATCGGGGGTGGACATCGGGTAGTTAAGTCGAAAGTGTGTGTGTGTGCGCGTGTGTCTGTGCGCGCGCGTGTGTGTGGGAGGGGGGGCGTGAAGAGACTGGGGTCGAACATGTCCATCTCTGCTCCTCAGCCCCTCTAATTCATAGGCGCTGGTGGTGGTGGTGGTAGGGGGCGGGTCTGTTTTCGGACCGCACGTTGAAGCTCTTCTTCGTTTAAAAAAAAATGCAGTTTCAACCTAATACATTCGATTATTTTGTTAATTTATTATTTTTCTTTATTTTAGCTCCAAACATGACTATTACAATTTTTTGGGAGATTTTGCACCGTTCTAAAATGTTTTTTTATTTATTTAGAGGCAAAATATCATACATTTGACAATTCCATATTCAGCATGTCACCCCGCCTTTAAACAGAGATGCCACAGTCATGCTGTTGTCTTTCTCAGAGTGCTCCAACGAGAAGAAAGTTCTGCTGTTCTGCTCCAAGCATGGTGTTACTCCCCTTGCACCAAAGGACAACGTGCTGACACTCAACGGGAAAATCACCTTCCATGACTTGGGTGCGAAAAAATAATTATATCATCAACACTTTACTTTGGACTCCTCTTTGTACAGTACGCAGATCAATAGGTTAATCAGTTGCAGCTCTAGCTTAGTGCCACAAAGCCTGGGCAATATGTAGAGCTTAGGAATTATTACCTGCGCCGGGGCATAGCCGCGAAGCAGATTATGTTTTTAGCCGGCGTTGGTTTGTCCCCTCAATAACTGAAAAAGTTGTGCACGACCTTGATGATATTTTGTGTTTGAGTTGTTGGAAATGACAAAAGAAAGAAGTGATTAAATGTTGGTGCATTTCTGTAGCCTATAAGTAACATAATCAGAATTAATCACCAACTTACCGATAAATCGCTGTCCGGGTCCAGGGCCACTGGGAAATGTAGTTGGCATGTTCGCCGGTGGCGTCACTAGCATTCGCGCTACTCTACGAACATTTGCATTGATAACGGGTTGCCACACATACTACTAGCTCTAACAGTACTATTTTTTTGTACCACTGCGGTGCAGGTATGCAATCTCTGAGTGTGCGAACCCGCGACGCTGCTTGGCCTGTGGCCTGGGGGATGCGCTCTCTTACCACCTCTTGCCACCGCGCGCCCTCCTAAATTTAAATTAGATTTTAATAAATTAAGAAAAAATGTTTATTTTTGTTTTCGGGGATACACCTAGTTTGTCTCTGCACACACCGACACCCAACAAACATGTACGTAGGTGGGCACAAAACCTTTCTTACCCAATTTCCCTTCCTCACTGGATCACTTATGAAATTATATTTACTTTTATCAATAATTATCATTTTTGAGCGATGGGATTTTACTTTTTGCAAAATACTGTATGGATTAATACTTTCTAACTCGCAGGTGATATTGTGTTTCTGTACAGTGGGAGCCACGTCAAAGACTAAGGCTGAGCATCAAACGGCCCAACTGGCCATGCAGGCACTGTCTGCGGTGCTGGGCACAATCCCCACTGCGCTTCTAAACAACTACAAGGGAGCACTACAGGAGCTCCTGGTGAAATCTAAACAGGTACAACTGCTAAACGGGTCCACGAAAAGTGGGTACCAGATCTGGAAGAGGTGGACAATTACTGTTCCAGGAAGTAAATGTCATGCCAAACCAGAAAAGTGTTGCAGCAGTAGGATTTTATCACTGTATCAATCCCAATACGACCTGCCATCTTCTAGCTATCAAATCACAAGTACCGTATTTTCCGCACTACAAGGCGCACCTAAAAGGCATTCATTTTCATAAAATAACGAGGTGTGCCTTATAATCCAGTGTGCGTTATATGTGGATTTTTTTCTGGTTATTTCCCAAAACATTTGCGTATAAGGCCCGTGCGCTGAGCGTTACGCGTTAAACACACACACACACTCTTGTTCACTGTTTTATGCATACGCCCGTTATTTAAAAAAGAAAATAAAAATGTAGTTAATCATCGTATATATTTACTTGTTGTGCTCATTTATGGAATCGGGCAATTTGTTGCATATAAGGCCCGTACCCTGAGCAGTACGCATTAAACACACACACACGTATAGAGGTATTGTGAATGTGATTGGTGGTTATCTGTCCTGTTTATCTTGGTGCACCTTATAGTCCGGTGTGCCTTGTATACGGTTTTTTTTTCTTGCAAAGACTGCCTGTCGGGGGTGCACTTTATAATCCGGTGCACCGTATAGTGCGGAAAATACGGTAAGCAATTAGGCTCTAGCTCCTGCGGCCTGGAGTATCTACTACCAGGTTGTTTCAAAAAAATAAATAAAACTCAGTAACACGTCACACCACGTACCTGTTCAATGCGCCTTCATGGCGGTTGGCTTGACGTGTGAGGGCCAGATATGCAGGCAAACTTGCCGTGTAGAGAGTTGTGCAGTTGTGGGCCGACTACACTTTTGGCCGTCTCCATTCTTTTTTTTAAGTCATTTTTTGGGCGCAAGCGCCATTTTTCGTTCTTTATTGAGAGAGATTGTGACAGGATTATATCGGAAACTGGGGTGAAGGGGGGAGACATTGCAGAAAAGCCGTAGAGGGGATTCAAACTTGCGCCGCTGGTCAACCTGTGGTCTGGGGACGCGCTGTACCACTCTGCCACCGCGCCCCCTCAATTACTCTCCATTCTGAAGCTGTGTCACGATTAAAACTATAACTTGACATCACACTATCACTATATACACTATATACCTGTGTGTGGTTCCTGAAAGTGGAGGGGGAGTCAATGCTGGCTTGTGTAGTTCCAGACTAATTCTTACACCTTATGAAATATCTTGAAAAATTTCTGTGTGAAAAGACCACTCGTTCATATTTGTTTGCACGTTTGGCATAATTAATTGAAATGATTAAATTGAGACTATTATCTTGAAAGCAATGTCTTTTACTTTAAAAAAAAGATATAGATGACTCATTGGCAATTTTAATAAGTAACCTTTCCAACACATAGTCACACACATAACAATTCAAACAATTCTGACTCTTGACTCAGAGACAGTTTTCAAATTATTTTCATTCTTTTTAACAATGGTCTCTACATTGTGACACCCTACCCTCTGCTTCACAGAACACAAAGCTAGAATATGTGATCACGGACCATCCAGTGGATCAGGAGGACAGCGTTACATGGCAGCCAGAAGACGTAGTGACAGAGGCTGAGGTCCCACAATCACTTCCCAATGTACAGGGTAAGCCTGTGTTCATGTAAAATGGAAATGTCCATTTTAAGTCTTATTCAGCCGATGACGTGGCGTCGGGTCATACTAATGCCGTTTGAACCAATACTTTTCATTGATTTTTTAAAAAAAATATGTAAATGAACATTTCACCGCGTTTATTTTTTTCACAAGCGAGTGTACATTTCCGCGTATACAGAAAAAATGTTGATCGCATCACTTCCGGGGACGCAGCTGTGACGTGAAGACCCCATGCTGACCTATGCATTGAGCTAAACATGGCCGCTTCAGACCTTCCTCAGGCACGGAAGATGGCCTCAGAGTGCCGTTTACAAACACTCCTGACAAACAGACCGGCCTCTCCCGTCGTTAGCGCGCCTTGATTGGCCAGCATGGAAAGTAGAGTCTTGAATGTTTCACACTTTGATTCAAGAAAAATGAAAATGAGAGATTTCTTGGCAAGTGACATACCATTACTTTCACAACAAAACGGGCTATCCGAAAATGTATATCATGAAACGATTGGGTCATTCGTACGTTCAACACACAGGAGGTAATGAAAAAAAAAACAAATATGTTTTTTTTTACAGTAGAAGCCATTTCTCTCAGGCACTTCGAGCGCGACATAGCGACCACATCGTTTTCGCCTGGCTTGCGCAGACAAAATCTGTCTGTGATTGGTGAATATAGGCCACTGTAATTGCGGCTGGGTATAGGATTTTGGGGTTATGAACATACTGTTGAGCATACATATATGTAATCAACCCAATAGCTCACATGATGAATCCTGTCATTCCAGGGCCGTCTTTCTTTGCTGCTGTCACCATAACACTCTCTGCAGCCTCCACTGCTGTGGACAAACCAGAACAGGCCTTCGATAAACTGGTCTCTCTGTTTGGACTGCAAGACACCCATACAGGTTGGTTGTGTGATTTTTTTTGGAAATGTATCATGAACATTTATACTTTATAACATTTTGATAATCAAATCAACTATATTTCTATTATTAATTACCAGGCCATCACTTTCAGTGCCAAAAAAAAAATCATATTCATATTTTTTACCTTGAACGACTGTAGTGTTTGTGTAGTGTTCCCAAATTCTCAGATAATGCAATCACATAATTCCAAGTAATTCCCACTCAGACAGTAGCGTGTCTTGTGGCTGGATCTAATCGGTACAATTCTACGTACAAATAAAATTACAAAAAAGAAAAACCAATAAAATATCCATTCTCTTGTCTTTTAGAGTGTCCCAACACGCAGAAGGTTCTGCAGTTTTGTGCTAAGCTTGGTGTTACTCCTCCTGCACCAAAGGACCAACTGCTGACACTTAATGGCAAAATCACCTTCCTTGACACTGGTGGGTATACCGTTCACTTCCCAGACAGATTTCTAAATAAAGCTGAACATGGCTTGAATGAACAGTGAAAGACAGTTTAAAAGATAAGATAATGTGTGCCAGCCCCCGAATAACTCTCTCAAAAGCTACTGCGCCAGGAGAGTGTGGTGGCGATGAGTATTTCTCATGGACATATCCTACTAGGTTCCAGGATTCCCAGCTTGGATTCTCATTTTACATATATTTCTGTTTTTATTCAAGAAACACCACAGAAAATTAAGAAGCAATTCTTTACCCCCAAGAATTATCTTGGCGTTATGGCTCTGCTCGGAGGAACCCTCCTATTTCCATGAGTACCATGAAAAAGCACCAATTCAGGGGACAGCAGTAGTGTAGAGAATTTTCACCCTAGCACGCAGAGTGAGATAGTTATTCATTCATGAACAGAGCCAAGAGACGTGACAAGAGAACATGTCACATCATACATGACATGTTTTTTTTTCATCTTGGTTTGGTGGAGCAGGGGAAGGTGGTGGGTAGGAAAACAAGCAGCATACAGTTTAGGATAGAATTTATAGGGCGTGTTGAAGCTGTCCGGCCAATCGCTAGGGGAGAGAGTTAATCAGCTGAGGGGATACACCTGGATCAATTAGGAAAGAATGAAGGGGAGGGTAGCAAGCCTCTTAACTGTCACGGCCTGCCAGAAATGATGTTAGTACTTTAAATATATGATATTGTTGTCCTGTACAGTGGGAGCCAACACAAAGATGCAGTCACAACAACAAATGGCCCGTCTGGCCATGCAGGCGCTGGCTGCGGTGCTGGGCCCTGAGCCCACAGCAGTGAACAGTAACTACAAAGGAGCACTCCTGGAGCTGCTGAGGAGCTCTAAACAGGTAAAACTCAACACGATGTTGAAAGAAGACCTGGCTGTCTCTGAAATCACACCCTATTCCCTATAAAGTGCACTATATGGGGCGCACACCACGTTGTAGGGGTTTCCGAATACTCCATGTACCCTATATAGTGCATTCAAAGTATCCCACACTGAGCGTGAAAAGAAGTGAGCATTGATATTCCTAGACCAAGCAATATAACCCATAATGCACTGCGACACACATTAAAAATGACCTAAACTACAAAAGAGGGCGTGGCGGGAGTCAAGAGCGACTGACTACGGGAAATAGTTATGAAAATTTGGCCTTTTTGTGATCATTGTTGAATTATATAATGTTAAAATATCTTTGACAGCGCCGGCTCTAGTGCCGGAAATCTTGCTCGTTGCTGTTGAGTGCACTATAAGTGAGTGCAGCATATAGGGAGTAGGGAATAGGAAACCATTTCGGAAACAGCCTTGGTTTTACGCCAACCGTCATGTTTCAAGAATGGTGACATGGTTTAAATAATTATTTTAATAATGACTTTTTGGACGTTTGACCACTGTCTTAGAATTTATTTATGATATTTACTCACGGTGAGCTTTGTCCATGTTGAGAGAAAGTGGCAGTACATTTATTTCATATTAGACAAGAGGAGGTTGTTCTACATCCACACCAACAGATTTGGGTTACTGACTAACAATTAATAGCAACTTGTAATTGTAATGGGTTACTTTTTTAAAGTAAACTCCCCAACCTTGACACACATGCACACATACACACAAATACTTTTTCTAGATATTGTCGGCGCCTCTGGAGAAGGTTGACATATGTTGGTGCTCATTCTGCTGCCAGATGAGATAGTGAAATATGATCATTATCCTCCTTAGATGCATGTTGGGGCAGCTTACATTAGTTTTAACAAATGTTGTGTTGTCCCACTCTCCGTTTCACAGAGCACAATGCCAGAATATGCAATGTTGGAGGGGCCGGTGGGTGAGGAAGACAGGGTCAGTTGGCAGCCGGAAGATGTAGTGACTGAGCCAGAGGTCCCACTTTCACTAACCAATGTACAGGGTAAGCTGCAGAAGATGAACTGCATGGCATACTTTATGGCAGGGGTGGCTCGCGAGCCACATGCGACTCTTTACCTGCTGTTTTGTGGCTCTTTGCAACCCCCTAAAAGAAAATTATTTAAACATTTTTCCCCACGGACAATGATAACACGCACACACACAACAGTGAGGGTTGCAGCCCATCAACCGATTTATTTACATGCAAGCAAACAGTTTCATGGACATTGGACAGACGACAGAACTTGCAATTAGCAGGTGCAACCAATAGCATGCAACCGACTGGAGCAGATAAGGGGGATCTGCACAGTATGAGGTCGCTTGGTACTAGATGGCTCGTGGTTATGAGGTGTCCTCTATACTGTACCTGGGCCGGGCAAATTGTTCGGGCAGATCGGCTCCAAGAAACTGACTCGGACAGATGCAGAGGCAAGGAACAGAACAAACAATTAAATAATACATGGCATCTGTGGTTTATATTGAAAGGGGGTAGGCGATGAAAAGCCCCAAATGGAGCCTCAAAAGATTAACGACTACCAAAATACTTTGGACACAAGTAGACATTGTGGGCCGGATTGGCAGAAGATGGAATGGCCTGGAATTATTGGCTACACCATTCGTACCGAACCTGAACGAGGCCAGACGTCGGTGCGGCCGGCAAGACCCTGACCACACCACAACAGATGCAGAAGATCTGCGCAATATAAGATTAATGCATCAACATGGCACAAGACGGAATAGCCTGTAATTATAAGGTACACCAGTCACACTGTACCTGAACCAGGCGGGACGGTCGATGTGGCCGGCAATCACCTGACCGGGTTAAGGTTGGTGCAGCGACATGGCAGAAGACTGTTGACAAGCACCCGACTGCGACAAATACGCAGGATCTGAGCAGTATGAGGTTGATGCAGCAATATAGCACAAGAGGGAAGGTGCAGTCGACAAGAAACTGACTGCGACAGATACACAGGATCTGAGCAGTATGGGGTTAATGCAGCGACATGGCACAAGGGAGGAAGGTCCCTGATCATGAGGTACACCATTCATTCTACAGATACTACTGAACGAACAGACAATGCATGATGGTGGTGGTCATGGAGTTAATGACGATTGGCTAAAGGGTTGATGAAGAAGACATTGCTAGTTCTAGCGGCCATTATCGAGGCTCGCGAGCTGCGGGGTGGCCCCCTCTGCTATACTGTATGGTATAGCTTTGTGTAAAACAAAGGAGCGTGGACACGGCTCTTGCATAAAGCTTATCGTATAAAGTCCTTGTACTGGCTAATCATCCAGCTCCTAATTAGCACAGCTCCCCAGTCTGGCCAATCAGCTGATTGGCCCTGTCCTGCGGCAGCCCCTACGCACTTGCTGTATATCCTCGGCGCCAACCCAGGTCTATAATTTTACTGACAAATCCATTTCCTGCGTGTGTGTGTGTACTTTTCAATGGGTTGGGAAGGTTGTGGGTAAATTGTTCCTTTTAATTGTGTTGCTTTGTTTTGTTGTGTTGCTGTGAAGCACTTTGAATTGCTCTGCATGAATGGTATATAAATAAATTAAAAAATAAAGTTTGATTTGATTTGATTAGTGGCAGCACCTATTCTCGTTCTCACCTAGAAACAAAGGCTGACAGAGCACTTTTACTTTATACTTGACAGCAACTGCTGTTGCTGACAGCATGTGAAGGTGCATCTGTCCACTGCTTGACCTCATGTCTAGACAAAAAAGTGGTCGCAGTGTGTGGCAGTTGCTCATTATGGTGACGAATTAGACTGTACAATGACGCTATGTACTAGTAGAGATCCTAATGCCATATGTTATTTTTATCTGTCATTTGAAATCTGTCTGTGATTGCTGAATACAGACCACTGTAATTGTGGACGGGTAGGAGTTTGTGGTTATAAGCATAGTGTTGAGCATACATATATGTAATCAACCCAATAGCTCACATGATGAATCCTGTCATTCCAGGGCCGTCGTTCTTTGCTGCTGTCACCATAACACTCTCTGCAGCCTCCACTGCTGTGGACAAACCAGAACAGGCCTTTGATAAACTGGTCTCTCTGTTTGGACTGCAAGACACCCATGCAGGTTGGCTTTTTATGAGAAATATATTATGAACATGTAATTATTAGATTAAAATGGCTGTCTTTATAACATTTTGATAATCAAATTAAGTATAATTTTATTATTAATTACCAGGCCATCACTTTCAGTGCCAAAAATCATATTTCATATTCATATTTTCTGCCTTGAGCGACTGTAGAGTTTGTGTAGTGTTCCCAAATTCTCAGATAATGCAATCTCATAATTCCAAGTAATTCCCACTCAGACAGTAGCGTGCCTGGTGGCTGGACCTAATCGGTACAATTCTACGTACAAATAAAATTACAAAAAAGAAAAACTAATAAAATGGTCATTCTCTTGTCTTTTAGAGTGTTCCAACACGCAGAAGGTTCTGCAGTTTTGTGCTAAGCTTGGTGTTACTCCTCCTGCACCAAAGGACCAACTGCTGACACTTAATGGCAAAATCACCTTCCTTGACTCTGGTGGGTATACCATTATTCCTGTTGAGCCTCTTTACTTGTTATGCTAACCATGTGGATTATTAATGATTTGGGGGTTGATCAAAATGGCCTCCATGCTGACATGGTTCAGATTACAGCTGTCAATACGAACATCAAGATTTGAACAAAGGTTTGATTGTGAAATTTGTATAACTTTGATCATTCTGGTTCTACGGATAGCTGCGGTGCAGCCCCCCCCCATACATGTATGTATGTGGGTAGGTTGTAGAGGGGTATGTGCGAAGCAGACCAAAACAATCAAATCAATCAAATACAAATTTGAATCCTATCTTGAGAGAAGATTGACTGTCCTATTTCAGATGATAAGTATAGATGCAAAATATTGTTGTTGTTTTTTTTGCTAATACCTTTTTACTAATACCTGCTCATTTTAAAACAATCCAATAACCAATATCTGTCTCATTTAATTATTATCTAACTTCACACACAAAATTATTTAAAGTAATATGTTATAGATTTCTCAACAAAGAATACCTCATACAGCAAATGTATATAATGTAAAAGGAACTGTGTTTAGCAATGAGTATGTTTTATAGGGCCTTGGTTATTAAAAAAAACTTGAAAGCCTAAAAAATGCTTAGGACTTGTGTGTTTCTTTCAGCAACTGTTTATTGTTTCTAAGCAACATAACTGGAGTTTACAACACATGTTTTGTATATCCCAGCTGATATTGTGTTTGTGTACAGTGGGAGCCGAGACAAAGATCCAAGCAGAGCAGCAAACAGCCCGACTGGCTGTGCAGGCGCTGTCTGTGGTGCTGGGCACGCCTCCGATGGCTATGATGAACATGAATAACTACAAAGGGGCGTTGCAAGGGCTGCTGGGAAAATCCAAACAGGTACAGCTGCTAAACAGTTCCAGTTCTGATTCATTCAAGTCCTGTCATGTTTTGTTTCTACCGGGGCACTTCAGACCAGCTAAAATCAGATGGACACAATACCAGCTGATCACTGAGTACATTTACTAGTCGGTAATAACATCTGTTTTCAGTCACAGTTAGAACCAAAACATGGCTGGATTTTTTGACTGCCAAAGGTAGCCTTTGAAGGAATAGTTAACCTTTTTTTTAACTGACATCTGAATTAAAAAAAAAAAAAAACAACTAATTGTAACAGAAAAAAAACAGAAGCAATTATTTGTTTGAAGTAGTTTTATACGTTGATTGAATAACTTGAATGAATTCAAATTACTCAAATTTCATTCACATAATTTGTTCAATTTGTGACAATTTTTCTTAAAGTAATGAAAAGTAATCCTTACTTTACTTGTAAAATTAAATTACATTTATGATCAAATTGAATTGTAATGGATTCATTCTTGAAATTAACTTTTCAAAGTGTGACACACACACACATGAGCACAGCATTGTCATTCTTAAAAGCAAGCATATGATTCTCATTATTTTTAACACATTGCTCTGTGTTGTGTTGTCTCACTACCTGCTTCACAGAGCACAAAACCAGAATACGTGATGATGCCGAGTCCAGGGGTTCAGGAGTACAAGGTAACATGGAAACCAGAAGATGTCGTGGCAGATCCAGAGGTCCTACCACCGCTAGCCAATGTGCCAGCACTGCCAGGTAAACATAATTAGGCCACAGAACATGTTTGAACAATAGGGGGCCACAATTGCAAGAGGAGTCACCAAGATTTTAGGTGGGATATGATGCATAGCTATGCATGGTATACACGGACATATGCTCGTAAACCATCAGTCATGTCAGCCAAAACAGAAATACTCAGAATAAAATGCACAAGAAAGGTACTTTGCTGGTCGGTAGTAACGCAACTGAAACAGCTTGCTTGTTTGTGTTGAAAAGGGAGAGTTTCGCTTGGCAACCAAACACTGCTATGACAAACGCTGTGTTGCCTTTTGGCTGAGTATGACGTGTCACAAGTGGGCGTGCTATTGGAGCATAGAAATACATCAAATAGACTAACTTTCAACGTGCATCACGGTTCACACAATCTATTCATAATGGCAGATTGTGACTTCTTAGGATCGTGGGTCAAGATCATCAGATTGAACAACCCTAGAAGAAAGGGTATAATTTGTGTGCCTATGTTCGAGTGTGGCGATGTGGCTCTTCGCTGTAACATGGTCAGATATGTTGCTCTTGGTCTCGAACTGGTTAGCCACCCCTGTCTTATGGTATGCAGGAAAACCACAAGGAACCACGCACACCAGATATCTAAAAAACACAATCTTGGCTCTTGTATAAAAGTCTCAGTATAAAAAATATTTGGCGCAATAATTTATGCAATTCAAGCTCCTGCTCTTGCTTAGATGTAGAGTAGGGTCAAGGTGCATCTGTCAACAACGCCCCTTTATCTCACCTGGTCAAAAAAACCTTGCAATGTGAGGAACTCTGGGCCGACACGCCCTACATACTACCCTCAGAAGATCAAGGCAGTTTTACACAATTTTACCAGGTTGTAAATAATCATGGATGAAACCTATAAAACATTTTGTGTCAATGTCATACATCAGAGCTATTAAACTATCTGAGATGCTGTTCTTTACCTCACCCTAAGCACTGGAAAATTGTTGTTGAGAGTTGAGGCTAACTGAGATTCTGTACTTTAGCTCAACAGATGCACTATAAATGTGTAGTAGTTTAAGTGAGCTGCTGCTGTTTACCACTATTTGTGTGTTGTTGTTCAGATGTTGCTTTTTACAAACAAGAAATCACCATTGTTGCATAGAATTGAAGCCTTTTTAATGGGAAGTATGCTACTTTAAATTAAAGTTATGTTTTGCGTCATGTCAAGTTGAACAATTAGGTCGGAGGTTACTGAATGGGGGGAGTGCAGTCCGGCATCTGCTCCAGCCCATGGCCCATTGGGCTTCTGACAATGTGGCCTGCTGAGCAAAGTAGTTGAATAGCCCTGTCATACATATTGGGGCTTGTTCTTTTCAGAAACATCCTCAGATATTACCAATAGGCTGACCATTGAAATGTTCTGTGCTGTGCATCTTCACGTGAAATGGATGGAATGGACAGTTCAATGCAAACCGTTTAGGCCGTTGCGTTGAGTGCGCTGCAGCAGCTCAGTCTGTTAAAAGAGTGCATTACACAGCACACATGTGCCATGATGGTGCATATAGTCTTAAGCTCGCTACCCCTCATGCCTTCTTCCCCTTGTTGACCCATTTCCAGCTAATCTTAAAATGGTCAGATTGAGCCGCAAAAAAAAAAAAAAGGTTGGCACTAAAAGAGTTATAAGCCGTCATTTTACCAAGCACTTAGTCCTCTGCCCAATTCTTTTCACCTTCCAGGTCCTGTGTTTATTGGTTCCGTTCAGGTGACCATAAAGGTGGACCTACCGCGCTGTCTGGGCTCCAGTCTAGAGGAGGCATTGTTGGCAGCCTATGGAAGTCTGATGGCTCAGATGTTGTTGAGCTCTGCTGCAGGTGTGTACCACACTCCGCCCCACACTCTCTCATATCCAGACAAATTAGTCCACGCCTTTATCTCCTCAAGAGCTTGCCTACTGCAATAGAATCCTCATCGGGACTCCTAGCAATAGCTTGCAGAAATTACAGCACAAATAGAACTGCGCCGCTAGAGTCCTGATGAGGGTGTGTAAATATCACCTCATAACTCCAATTTTCCATTCTCTTCACTGTTTACCTCTTCCATCCCGTATCGACTACAAAATTGCTTTACTAACTCACCCATGCTTCCATGGACCTGCCCCACCATACCTCAAGGACCTCCTCACACATAAGAATGGAATGGAGTGGAATTGAATGGAATGGACTGCTGAACGGCTGCAGCCGTTGTGTGTGACATGAAAACAAACAAAGAAATACAGTAACATACATCAAAGAAAAACATACAAAGACACTGTCAAAACACATTGGCAACCGACATGTGCATATATGGAGATATCAAGTCAGAGCATTTTTTCATCACAGTGCCTTATCTTTTGTTTAGCTCCTTATTTACCAACAGGGTCGGTTGGTAGACAAAGGACTTCTTTAATCTAACCTTCTTAAAGGGTGGTATTTCATATCGTCTACCCGATGGCAGAAGCCTGTATTCTCGATATAATATATGTCTGGTGTTTGATAGTATGTAAGACCACTGCACGACACCTCTGCTCCAATAACATGATGACACTTCAGCAACCCAGGACCAACTGCTTATTTTCACTTATATATGTGCTATGTTCCACTTTGAGATTGTTTTTTAACAATGAAAGGTTTGTTATAAATGAAATGTGTTATTATTATTATTCACGTCATGTGCTGCATGTTACATCTCTTCTAGAAATTGTAGCCATAGTTCCAGAATTTAAGCCTTGCACAGTGTGCTGGCATAATCCAAAACAGCCCAACAGCGTGCATGTAATCCAAAGGGAGGGGCTGAGCGGACACCGGAAGACAACACACAGCGTGTGTGTGCGAGGTAGAACTAGGAAGATACTTTGCTCAAAGCTTGTTCATAGCGAGTGCTGAGAGTTACTTTTTGGCGATTAACTGTCCTGTACAGCTTTGAAATATATCACCTTTGCAGACATTAAGAGCCTGATACAGGCGTCAGAAAAATGGCATCAGTTCAATACTCGGAGATACCACAAAAAACGGATCTGGGTCTGTCTGATACTGGTTTCGGTTACTACTTATGATTCAAGACAAAGAATCGTCATTATCTTATTACACTATAACCTAGGGGTACTGGATGGCAGTAAACTTATTTGGCGCTGCCTCCTAGCCTGGATTTTGGTTTGAAGTATCTCGCTCATCAAAACGTTCAGCGACAAAACGGTCAAAGAAGCTAAAGATCTGATAGCTGAAGCACAAGAGCTTTGCTGATTTGGCTGACCAGCCAAAAACATTTTACTAGATCATGAAGTGTGGCTGAGGGACAGAGATGGCAAGTAATAAAGTACAAATACTTAAGTACTGTAATTAAGTAGTTTTTTCATGTATCTGTATTTTTAGAAGTAGCTTTTTATCTGATGACTTTTTACTTGTACTCGGTAGATTTTAACAGAAATATCGGTACTTCAACACCTTACTTTTCCCAAAACAGGGTTGTTACTTTTTTTCCGCATTGATTGTAGGCGATAAGGATATTGTAGTGAATGCACGCGCAGTGCATTCTGGGCCGCCACTGTGGCGGTCCTCCACCAGCCTACACGCCTCCTTAAATAGAGTGCGAACGAACCTTGGCAATGTCTGAGTTCAGCTATTGCCGATGTAAGTTCCTCTATTCCCAGCTCCTCCACGAGGCGGTACTGGTTCGTTACACTGGTGTCGAGAAGTGGGATCGGACCGCAGGTGGGGAGCCTGCGGGGCCGCCTCTTCACGAGGGCGCCGTGGAGTTGGAGCGGCCATGCGGTGGCCATGTCGGGGGGAGGCAGTGTAGTGAATGCACGCGTGGTGCATTCTGGGCCGCCACCGTTGGCGGTCCTCCACCTGCCTATACGTCTCCTTAAATAGAGTCCGAACGAATCTTGGCAATGGCTGAGTTCAGCTATGTAAGTTCCTCTATTCCCAGCTCCTCCACGAGGCGGTACTCGTTCGTTACAATATGTATAGTGTGTGAATGCGGTATGGGGCGGTAATGACAATGGGCATAGAATGAACAATTGAAGTGAACAAGGTGCCATGTCTCCTGTCGCCCCATTCAATACTCAGATGAGTGGAGTGATGCGGTGTAATTGTGGGCCTATGAGCATGATTTGAGAATAATTTAGATATTAATTCCCTGTCAGTTTGGCAGTGGGATTTATGATTTGTGAAGAATGTTAGACAAGGTGTTTAGTAATTTATTCAAACATCGTAAAACTAGCATTGAAAAAGTGCATTTTATATACCAGTTTATTTTTTTACTTTGTACTTTATACTTTTTGAGTGCATTTTAGAATCTGTTCCTGAGCCTGTAATTTGGATCAGTACTTTATTGTGGAGTTGTTTTACTCTTACTCGAGAAAGAAATGTGGGCAATTTTGCCATCTCTGCTGAGGGACAAGCTTAACTGAGTTGAACTCTCCAACAGGTGGAGAGAAACAGGCAGTGCTGGATTTTCTCACTAAGACCGGTTGCCCAGCACCTGTGGAGAACCTGGACAGCAGACCTGATGGGACGCACAGCTGTTCACTTCACCTTGCTGGCACTCTGACCTTTGAAAGTCAAGGTCTGTCATTGAAATCTGCCAGATAGCTGCGGGCCGTTCACCTGTCAAAAACTAGGCTCAACTGTTCTGGCTCTGTGGCGCAGTCGGTGGGACACCCACATCCAGCACATGTATGGTGCCTGTGATTTAGTTCACAGGTACCTGAGTTCTCCTCCGCTCACCGTCATTTCTCCATGGTCTTCCCCGGATCTCTCTCTTCTCACTTTCGCACTAACTTCTGTCGGTGAAATAGGAAAAATGGCGCTCAAACTGGAAAAAATAACAATAAAAAACTTTTAAAACATTTCTAAAAAATAAAAAACTGTGGAAGACAAAGACAACTGGGTGGGAAAGAAACAATTTGATTTTGAATATAAAGATTCTTAACCATTTAATAGCCGGGCCTGGTTCAGGCTCTCTTTTAGGTGATTTACCATGTGTTAAATAACCATGGATAAAACCTATAAAACAAAATCATTGCTACGCCGGCCAAAACATGGTCAGGCTGAATAATGGTACTTACTAGTGAGCCTTTTGGACTGCCTGTTTGTTAAACAGAGCACTCAGACTATTTAGCTGTACTGGTTACACCTAATGACATGAATGGATATTATTATAACTAATATCTTCAGTATTTCTTGTCCTAACCTGGAACTTGACTCCGCCATACCACTGCAAAGTCACCCATTTAATCTGAGAGCATTCAGTGGAATGCTGTGGCAGTTGTGCACAGAGCGTTATACCTGCTGAAATGGCACCGACTACCCTAATGGCTTGACTGAATAACTTTAACTAATTTATTCTGTATTCCATGTCCTAACAGCAGCAAAGTCACCCTCCAAGTTTGAGAGCATTTTATGGAGTGCTGCGGTAGTTGGGCGTGGAATAGAGATGTATACAGAAAGGTTTCTTGAATTATTAAATAAATATCTGATAAAGTTGCTGTGCTTCCAGAGCCCTGTGGCAAGAAGAAGGATGCTGAACTCCTGGCAGCACAGGAGGCCTGCAAACACCTGCAGGGTCTGTCAACCCTCACCGCCAGCAGGCCTTCTGGTGAGAAGCAGTGCCTTCTTCCATGCCAGGATAGCTAGATTGATGGATAGATAGATATATTAGTAGATGGAGGGATATAGAGGCTGCAATAGACACATTTTATACACACAATGATGCAGTGCAGGCACCAGACTTGATGCAATTTTTGGCTTATAAAACAGTTCCACGAATAAAGTTTCCTGATTTTGTGGGCATTTAAATAATTCTGAGCATAGACTGTATATAAATATGGACATTGCATTCACTTCAGCCAGCGTGCCGACTTCCGTATGCTTCTGGGATTCTACTACTATGGGATTTACAATAGAAATATGCCAATTTTAGCAGGCCATTTAACCTATTTAAAGATCGTTTCTAATTGTTGTTTTAATTTATTGTCGGGATAATTAACGGCTCATTGTGTGAGGGGGGTCATAATTTCAAACGCGTTTTTTATTTCAGCTCCCATAGGATCCCATTCATTCTGACTCTGTCGTTGGCGCCCCTAGCGGACAGTACCACCGGAAGAAGTCGCGTGTGGCGTGTTTCTCTCTCATATAATATATATAGTATAGATCTCGCTATATATATAATATATATAGTATAGATCTCTCTATCTCTCTCTGGTACCGGATATTCCGGTACTTTCAGCAATGGCAGCGCGCAGTCAGGGGGCACAAAAAAATGTGATGAAAGCAATGGGATGATGTCATGCACGCTACTTTATATACAGTCTGATTAAGTAAGGTATTATGGCAAACCTACATTGCTATGAATGCTATGTAGGAACTAGAAAGTCAATATTTAGTTTGTGCGTTGATGAATTAATGAGTTTAATTATTGATCATGGTGATAGTTTTGGAAATTTGTTTGGAAAAGTGTGTAAACCAATTTTCCTTGTCTCCTTTGCTCAAGGTGTTACCCACAATTACAAGAACAAACTGCAAGAGATAGCTTCTTCCTTGGGCACAAAAAGTCTGCCGGATTATAGTACCAAAAGGAAGGAAGGTTAGTAATGCCTTGGAGGGCAGCGTTTAAAGGCACTCACCAATTCTGTTTTTATGGCATAAAGATCAGCACCTTTTTTAAAAAAGGTGTTGATCTTTATGCCATATCAACTTCTAGATGCCTTTAGTTCTTGGTGATTGTTGATGGTGCATTTTGCTCTCCCTGTGACTATGCCTTTTTCTTTCTTCACCCCTCTCTTCCTATGGCTCTTTCTTCTTCTCTGTTGGGTGTTGTTCCCTGACCTTAATTTGTACAGGATTGGTCCTGTGGGAGAGAGTGACCCTATACGCTCCGCACTCTCCAGCAGTGAAGTTTATTAATGAAAATAAGTTCTATGGTTACTGAACAGAGTACATGCAATTCAAGATGGTGGCTGGGCTGGTTGGTGGCTGGCCTAGACCAGCTATTCCCAACCGGGGGTGCTCGCAGACCCTCAAACATCCGATAGACGGACAGAGTGTACAGAGGCTCTCTTTGAGATTAGAAGAGTGTCTGAGTAGAGATACGCGGATGCAACCGCTAGAAAAAATATCTATCCACCCGCTATCCATTTGCTCAACCATTTTGTTGCCGATTTTCAAACCGCGCCCGGTGCCATCCCCTGGTGATAATAATAGTTTTAATTATATTTTTTAAAAATAAAGTATATACTGTAGTGACCTCACTTTTACACACTTAACAGTGGGATCCGCAGGTTCAGCCGCAATTTGCGCATCTCTAGTCTGAACTCAATAAAAAGTGTGCAATGCTCTTATTTGTGGTGCCAGCATCACTTATGTCGGTCTGGATGGAATGTAATTAATTGTGCCCACTTCATCCTTGTTTCTACATCCAGAAGAGCTGTTCCACAGTTTTGTACATGTGGACGTACGCTTGGAACTCCCACATCACCAGGCCGCCGACCTGGAGGGAGCGTTGAGAGCTGCATACACTCACCTGCTGCAAGCACTGGCTCTCAGCTCTGGACGAAACGGTAAACACACCTATATATTGTAGCTGGATGTAGCTCAGTCGGTATAGTAGCCGTTCCAACCACCGGAGAGTTGAAGAACGAAAGGTTGGGGGTTCAAACCCCGGCTCCGACAGTGTCCATGCCAGAGGGTCTTGGGCAAGACACTGAACTCCAAATTGCTACTAGCCCCCACCATTGGTATGTGAACATAATTTCCCACTTGGGATTACTAGACTATTATTATGATTTTTTTTATAGCTTACTTTTTTATATATAATTACAGTCTAATAATCATAAATCAATGACTTATCAGATAAACAAACAAATCAATTATGATTTATGTCATAAATATAAAATAATGTACTTAAAATATTGACAAATCAAATGTTTATTTTGTATTAAATCAAAATAACCATGAATAATATATTCAAAAATGAATCACGGCTCTGACATGTCATATTAACTATGTATGACGTGTCGATATATGTGACTGTGTACTATGTTGTCTTATGTATTCATATAACACAGGTCGTCACTCCTGTCAATCAGCTGAAACACAGAATCCAGCTGGATGCTGGATTTTTTTTTTCTGCAACAAGACTGTATAAGGCTGGCTTGGAGCAGCGGTCTTATCCGCTGTGCCACGGGTTATCTGTGCTTTTACTCTGCGCAAGTCTGATGCTGTGTGTGTCTATTCAGGTTCAGAGAAAGAGACAGTGGTTGCTTTCATGGAGCAGCATGGCTGCCGTGCCCCTGTTGAAAACATGAGCATTACCAATGATCAGCAACACCGATGCACCCTGAAAATCGACGGCCGTTTCGTCTTTGAGAGCCCAGGTGATGGTCTACCGTGTCATACTGAAATATGTTCTTCCCTGACATTAGCCGAGTCAATACATGTCCGTCTTGCCTCCGTGGGTGCACTGGTAGCTTAGCCCCACAGACCCAAATGGAGGTTGTGCTAGGAAAATATTCAACTATGTAATATTTCTCAAATCACACAGTTAACTCAAATCGAATGACTTGACAATTAGCGGGGTTTAATTTGGCAAGTTACAATTGGTTCACAGAAGTTAACAAGAATATGGCTCTGTTCAAAGATGGTGTTGGAATAGAGGAGAGCTCTGGGAGGAATTCTCCATCTAAAAGACTGGGAAAGCCAGTGTTCTTATACCGATACATCAAAGATCTCACATGCGAATGAGATCATTTGGTCACATGGCAAGCAAACAATGGAAACAATAGGCCATGAGGCAGTAAAACCCAAAGACACCTACATGCATCTTTGGGTTTTATTGCCCCCAA
>OMKY01045259.1:0-13613 GCA_900302395.1 Bregmaceros cantori
TGGGTGGGTCGCGGGGGGACGGTGGGGGGGATGTGTTGTGGAATTTTGAGAGGAGAGCAGAGAACAGGGCATATAAATAGTGTCTATCGTGGCGTCGGCCCCTCAGTCAAAACCTGTCGTGGCAGCTTCTCAACGCCCTGAAGACATACTTTGTGTCTACACTTCTTCAGTGACGCCCAACGAGGTGAACGGGTGAGATTATCAATATTCTGTTAAAGGGAGATTCACTTTTTTTTGTTTTATTTCTTCTTCTGGGGTCACCGTTGTGAATTTGTTTTCCATATAATTCTGTTGTTGACCATCTCTTTGTTGATCTTTCTTACTTATACAGTCTCTCCATCTTGTTTCGGGCCCGTCCTCTTCCCTTTCCTTGTATTTCCATCTCCATGACTTCCCTTCCCACGTGGTCTCCTCCAACTCTTCTTCTCAGCCCGTTCTTTGGTGTTAATTTTGATGTTTATTCACCCTGATGGACTCAACTTTGTCTGTGACCGAAACATTTGTGGTGACAATCCAAAACAATCCATTACTTTATGTTTATGGTGGGGGAGAATGTATCATTGTATGTCCATTACAGAGGCTTTTGAGGTATGGGTGGTCTATGACGGTTTTTAAAAATTGTGGAAATAATTTATTGGAGACCCATGAGAAATTCCAGAGTGACAAGTTGCCAACAGATTTCGTAAAACATAAATGGGCAAACTGCAGCCCACGGACCACCTGCGGCCTCTTAAGACTTTTTAATAAAGAATTCAGGACAGCATGGCACTTGTATCAAACTAGTAACTTTGGCTTACAGACTACAGACCCAGTCTTGAGACAGTATATCTGGAAGGAGGATGGCCTTTTCCAACCCGTATCACACATCACAGCCCAATACATCACAAATGGAACTCTTATGCTGCATCCCAATTCTCATCTTAGAAATCATCTCAGCCCTTAGCCCTTGTTTGAGCTCTATGTTTTTGTGTATTTCTTGCTGATCTAAGACCTCCATGCAGTTCTGCCATGTTTTTACCTCTACGCCAATTCTGCACTTGATTTGAGCACTCACCCTTAACCAATAAAATAGCAACAAAATAGAGGGACATCACAAACCCAAGGGCAAGATGTTAAGATGCAGTGATGTCAGTAACGCGTTACCAAGTAGCGCGGCACTCCAATTTAGCAGCCATTTTTAGTAACGAGTAATCTAACACATTCCATTTTCAAAACCAATATTTCATATTTCAAAACCAATAATAATAATCCGATTAAAGTTACTCCTTCAGATCACTGCGTTACTCTGCGTTATCGCATCCCAGGGCCGGTCATCTCTGCTACTCTATTTAACTTTGGCAACACTACTAAGATGTGAATTGTGGACCCAGCATTGATCTTGAATGCACAAAGCAATCACACAGTCTTACACACACACACACACACACACATACACACACACATGGAAACATAATATATTGACTCATTTCAAAGTAATATATCAGTCTATGACAGACTTCTATTAAAACATGCAACGCACTAGACATCTAGAATACAAAGCAAGGATTTTTTTTTTTTTTTACATCTTTTCTGACGGGATATAAATGCCTCACCGCATGTAATTATTGGTGATGTAATGGGTGAAGTATGTGGTCAGATATACAGAACCAAATGGGAAATGCTGTTCACATTTCTTTACATATTCTTTACAATGAAAGTGACAAACACAAAACGACATTATTTTCTTTGCACTCTTGTCTTGAAGATGCAATCTTTGTTTGTTTTGTTTTCATTTAAAGAAATAACGTTTTGGGACTGGCCCTGTGGCTCAGTGGGTAAGACTGCTGCTCCAAGCCAGACCCATATATAGTCTTGTTGCTGTGGTTTTAGATCACAGCATGAGCAGTGCGATGACTCATGAGATCACTAACCCTCGCGGACATATATTGCATGTCCGCTCGTCCCCTCTCTCATCCCTCTTTCACACTAACGCTGTCAAGACAACAAAAAGGAAGAAAACGTAGAATTTCAAATGTTTTTCTGTTTAAAATAAATAAAATGAACGTTTAAATTTAAATTAAATATTAAAGTGATATAACATGTTTTCATTACTCATTAATTCAGAAAACCCACAAGGGGGGCAATGTCGCCCAGAAATTTACAGAATCAGCAACTTGTAAAAAATAATGTTGGAAGTTTTCTTTTGTATCGTAAACAAAAAGCACAATGCGTAAGCATGGACGACCGAGGCTTGTTCGACATTGAATACTAATAAGCATGTAAATGGAGGATTTATTTTTCTGTGGTTTTGGAAATGTGGGAATTGGACAATAATCTGCTTTTGCAATATTTTAGGATGTTTCTTATCACTTTTCTACTCTTCTTCGATGATTTTCAGCCCCCACGATGTTCAGTGGTAATAGGTGGTATTGCTCAGTGTTCATCCAAAGCTTCAGAAAGCTAATCTGTCACGCTATGGATATAAGTCCGCCTCCATAATTAAGCCGTAAGACATATTCAAACCTGCTTAATTGATTTCATGGAACTTGTTTACCAGTTGTCCCAGTAGCTGTGAACACGCCAAGCGGGTTCTGGCGCACACTTCATTATGTGAGCCAAGCCCTCTTTGAATAGGTGGTCTCGGCTAGAGGATATTGAGTTATGATTCTGGTTAGCGCTGACTGAAAGCGATAACGCTAGAACCCGTATCACACAGAGAAACACCTATGGCTTATAAAAAAACACTGCTTGCTCTGCAGAGCTGAACACACACACAGCTTTGTTTACAAATGTATCTCAGATTGGAGGAAATCAGTCTGAACACAACCGTGCCAAATCTAGCCTGGCAAGACAGAACCGATGAATCATGGACGGTCTGGTGTGTCTGGACTAACCAAGCAGATCAATCAGATTGCTGACAAGATTTGGGCGGCCCCATTAAGGCGGAACTTGTTTGAATCGAGACGTGAGTCTCCATGCCACTTGACACGCCTACTGCACTGTGATTTGATAGTTTCATTTGATTAGCACGTTTCACCCTTTTTTTCCGCGCTTGCTTAATCCAGACCAAATTATCCTTCTACTCCCATGTGAAGCGTGGACGATTCATTTGTTCTTGTTGACCAGGCTATGATAAAATTGCCACGGGTTAGCCGCGGAACTAACCCACGCTAAATTCAAATTGTGGTTTCAATACACCCTTAAAGTGTTAGCCCAGGGTGATGTTCCAGGGAAACAATGGGTTGGCATTTGGAGAAAGAAAAAAAATATCTGGGGAACATCATTGACGTAAGTGGGAGTGTGGACACAGGAAAACCCATTACCTTCTAAAAGTAGACGTAGATCTTTACGCTCCCACTCTCTACCTCTCCCTCTCTACCTGTCTAATACCTGTCGCGCATCTATTTCTGTTCCACTTTCTGACTCACTTCGCTCATCTTTTTGTGTGTGTGTGTCTCTGCTATCTCATTCACTCATCACCCACTCGCTACTCATACTCGCAAACACACGCTTTTATGTATTTGCATACTTTCCCCTCACTGTTCACATCACTTTTTTTTTTCAGAAGAAAAATGAAGGCAGTGGCAGTGTTCATGTGCGTGTTGGCTGTGAGTCTGGCAGCTCCGGTAAGTTTTAAACTCAGGCATTTGAGATATTTTCCCCTTTCGCCTGTCTCCATGCTCAGACATTTTCAGCCTGAGATCTGCTTAGATCTCTCGGCATAGACGTTAGATTTTGCCCATGTTTCAAATGAATTGACTCAATATTAATATTTTATTTATTGTTTTATATTTTATTTTATTCATTCCCAGTTGGCAGAATAGGGGGGTCATCTGAACTAACACCATATTTCTTTGTATTAAAATAAATGTAATAGGGGCGAAGGGTGGCCGAGCGCGTCCCCCAGACCATGGCTCGAGCAGTGCCGAAGGTTCAAATCCCCTCTCCGGCTTTTCTGCAATGTCTCCCCCCCGATTCTTCATCCCAGTTTCCGATTTAACCCTGTCACAAACTCTTTCAATAAAGAATGAAAAACGGGGCTTGCACCCAAAATAAATGAATAAATAAATGAATAATAATAATGAACCTAATCCTCTATCTACTGCACATCTCCATATCCTTCATCTACAATATGCCTATTTCCCTCACATTGTAAATGTGGGTACATCCAGTGTTCGAAAATACGAACATCATATGAAACCACACAAGCGTAACTCTTTCTTTGTATTCATTTTTATTTTTTATTTTTATTTTTTAAATGTATTTCTCCCTTTGTTGTTGTTCTCTGTTCCGGTAGAACACTGGGTTGGGGAGTGAAGAGGGAAAAAATGAAGATGTGCTCTTTGAACTTGTGATGTTGTATGACTGCTTGTCTGAATAAAAAAACATTTAAGACAAAAAAATAAATAAACCTGATCAATGAAGATATAGTTGTTTTATATAGTTGCCTGCCTGGCGCAACAGGCCAATTCCCACATGACTACACCTCCAATATCACACCTCCAACAAGTTTACGCCCCAAAATCAGAATGCTGCCACACCTTTGTACATGCACTTCGGGTGTCTGTATTGCAGTCTGTGTAAAGTCATCATAATGGACCGAAGTAGCTGAATTTGTCACGCAAAAACGCACATTGTTTCAACATTTGCCTACTACAGATGGCTCTCTGGTCAATTATCCATTACCCACCCTGCTTAACTCACCGTTTTGTGTGCATTTTGAGAAAGTACGGGCAAATACGACTCCAACTCATGCACCAATGTGGTCACATCGGTCATACTGATCCAGCCCCCACACTCCGGAATGGGCGGGTCGAACAAACCTTCTACCAGATCAATGCATACATCAAGGTTGAGGTTATGCATTACCTACATTAGTGTATACATTGTAATTATATAATTAGATATGAGTAATGGTGCATTGCAGTAGCCTAGCCTGGCGAGCCAGAAGCAACGCATCGTCCACACATCGCTCATCGCTAGACGCTTGTATTGGGTCTGGTAAAACCAGGGTTGGAAAACATTTAAAACAAATGTGTCAACCAAATCGTGTTATCCAGTCACAGCGCAGTAGGTGGGGCAAGCGGCATGGAGGCGTGACAACTCATCTCCGCCCACGTCTTGTAGCCCGTACAAACTCCCCCCACGTCCGCGCTGATTGGTCAATTGATTCCATACCGACGGCGACTTAGATTTTCCCAGACCCAATGCATGCGTCTAGAGATGTGCGATGCGTGGACAATGCATTAGTACTGGCTCGCCAAGCTAGCAGCAGCCCAGTCTGTTAAGACAGACAATGCACATATATGCGTAGAATTGTGAGTTTGAGTGCACATATTGTGCTCTGCAGCACTGAGTATACAAATGTGTCTCGGGTGGAAAGAAAACAGTCTGAACAAAACCGAGACAAATCTAGCCTGGCAAGCCAGAACCAACGAATCATCCGCACATCACTAGACGGTCCTGTGGGTCAACCAGGCAGACAGATAGTCAGGCATGCAGATAGTCGGCCAAATTTGGGCGGTCCAATCAGTGTTCCATTAAGGCGGACCTTGTTCGAATCGAGACATGGGCCTCCCTGCAACTTGACACTTTTTTCGAGCCTGATCAATCCACACCAAAATGATCATTCTAGTCAGGTGCGATGCGTGGACAGAATCAAGAATGGTGAGTTTGTGTCCCCTCATCTCTCTTCCTCCTTCTTCGCCCCTTTCCAACTAAACTAAAGCTGGAAAAAAATGGGCAGAAAAAATATGTAATAAAAAAAAGAGATGAGTTATGGAAACAATCCCAATCGTGGTCTGAAAGCAGCATTGTAATCATTATACTTTACACTTCTGAGGCAATTACATCTAAGGAGTGTTAAACATTCACAAGTTTGACATATGTTTTTAAAGTTATTTTTTGGGCGCAAGCGCCGTTTTTCATTCTTTATTGAGGGAAATAGTGACAGGATTAAATCGGAAACTAGGATGAAGAGTCGGAGGGAGACATTGCAGAAAAGTTGGGCAGGGGATTTGAACCTGTGGCACTGCTCAACCTATGTTCTGGGGGACGCGCTTTCTACCCGCGAGGCCACCGCGCGGCCCCACAAGTTTGACATAGGTTTCAAAGCTATTGTTGTGTAAAATTGTACTATTTCACCCCCATCAGGTGCCGGAGAGTGGAAGCAATGAGGTACGTATTTGTTAATTAAAAAAAATGACTTCATTATAATTCAGCAATAATTCAGCAAACAAGGCAGAAAACCTCTAGCAGTCATTCTGATAACAATGTAGCGAACAGTGGCCACTGCTGGTCTGTTCGCAACCAGTTAATTGATTAAGAGATGATAGACAATCATTGAATTGCTTGCTAGCTGATTTGATTTTTAATCGCCCATGAATTATAGTTAGGGCTTGAAAACAAAATTATTTTTTAAACGTTCTCAGAACCGCTCCGTCACCAAAATATCGGTCCTGAACCGGTTCGGAACACAAAAATTTTGTTCGTTCTTAAAGTTCCTTATATTGTGCAATGTCACATTTAGATATAGTTCATACAAAAATATTTTCAAGAACTTTCAAACTTCAGTGCAACTGTATTCACTTGAAAACCGCGTTTAAAACGCCATTACATTCGCTTCCTCGTCTGTCCACAAGATGGAGCCTCAGATGCATGGGGCTTGATAACTGACTGTGAAAGTTGGATGGATGCACAACCAGAAACAGTCGTCCAGACATAGGATATGTTAAAATATATAGAGAAAAAAAAAAAAAAAAACGGTTCCATTTCTGTTCTGGAACCGTTTTCGTTTCCGTTTCTGCTACTCGTAAATTTCCTCAAAATTCTGTTTGTTTTCGGTTTTCATTCCTTGAACCGGTTCGGAGCCCTGTTTAGAATTTAATTGTTTAATTGTTTTTCCCGATGCCAGTCACCATTCCCAGTATCATGGCCCCATGCATTCTTTGGGATACTGAAAACGGCTAAGCCCCAAAGCCAAACAGAGGGGAACACATTACTCCAATTTTGAAATCTTTACATTGGCTCCCTATCTGGTTCAGAAGTGACTTCAAAATACTTCTACTGGTTTTCAAATGTGTTAAAACTTACTCCAGACTTAGCTGATCTGCTTTTACCATACCAGCCGTCGCGTAACCTGAGGTCCAATGGCACAGGGCTCTTACTAGTTCCACAAGTTAATTCCAAAACACGTGGAGAGGCCGCATTCAGCTTCTATGGCCCTCGACTGTGGAATGGACTACTGGGGCCGTGAAGACTTGACATTTTTAAAAAGAATCTCAAGACACATCTCTTTGACCTTGGTTATAACTAGGATGTTGCTGTCATTGGTACATCAAACTACTGTATGTGTATGTGTTTGCATGTGTGTGTGTGTGTGTGTGTGTGTGTGTGTGTAACGTTCTACTGTTCAATGTTCTGCTTCTGTGAAAGCTCTGTGTTGCTCTGCATGAAAAGTGCTAAACAAATAAATAAAGTTTGAGTTTGAGTACAAATACTAATTAAGCTTGGGTGAAAAAAACAATGGCTGTGTCCGAAATCGCTCCCTATCCCCCATATAGTGCACTATATGGGGCGCAGGCCATTTTGTAGGGGTGTACGAATTCTCCAAGTACCCTATATAGTGCACTGAAAGTATCCCACAATGCACCGCAAAAAGTAATGAGCATCGGATGTACCGTAGACGAATCAATATAACCCATAATGCATTGCAAGATGTTTTAAAACCTACCTAAACTTTTTTAAAAAAATGGCACGGCGGGAGTAAATAGCGACCGAGTGCGCCAAATCGTTGTAAATGTAAGTACTTCTGACTTTTTGTGATGATTGTTGGATTTTATAATTATATTTTATAATAATTTTGACGACGCTAACTCTAGTGTCAGAAATGCCGGCCGTTGACGTTGAGTGCACTATAAGTGAGTGCACTATATGGTAGGGAGTAGGGGATAGGGAGCGATTTCGGACACAGCGAGTGTTAGAAGCAAGCAGGAAAGAGCTCTTCGTTGCTAACACTGGAATGGATATGCTAGTGTGCAATCTACCATTAAAGGAGATAGTGAGACATCAAAAAAATAAATTCAGATGTAAAAAAGCAGATGATAAGAGAGTGATGCTGTGAGGCAGTGTCTCTGTCAGCGGTGGTGAGGCTCGGTGCTGGAGCAGACAAAGACTT
The DNA here is from genome assembly GCA_900302395.1 of Bregmaceros cantori. Taxonomy (NCBI): domain Eukaryota; kingdom Metazoa; phylum Chordata; class Actinopteri; order Gadiformes; family Bregmacerotidae; genus Bregmaceros; species Bregmaceros cantori. The sequence continues at coordinate 8,156 of OMKY01045259.1, forward strand.
GATTGATGTATGGGATGTGCTCAGCAGGTGGCAGCACACGCCAACGCCGCCCTGCAGTGGATGGAAATGTATCACCTGCTGGTGGGCGCACGGACGCGCACACACACACGGACACACACACCCACACACACACACATACACGATCTTTCCCAAAAACTCACACACAGACGCAGCAGTTTTCCCATGCATGAAAATCAACGAAGAGTAGTTAACTGCTTTAACAAAAGTTGCAGCGGACGGGGTTGGTCCCGTGGTATAGCGGTTAAAGACGCTGTTCAAAAACTTGTTCAAATGTCAGTTCAGTCCTTGAATTTATTCGTTCATCATTCATAGGTCATCATTTTGAACCATGAAAAGGTGGTTCTCTAAAATGAACTTTTTAGTAATTTCTTTGTTCTTTTTTTTACATTGCTGTCAGCTATAATTGGTCAACATTATTGACAGTGTACAAGCAGAACAAAAGGCGATATTTAAGTGTTTTAACGTTGGGTTACATTAGGGGCTGCGTTAGATTTGCAGTATGAATGCGTTTTTGTTTTTTTTTTGTTATTGCTGTGTTTTTGCTCGGAAGGCTTTTGGAATAGAATGTGAACAAATTCTGAACTACAGCTCAGTTCAATAACCTAAAAAAAGAGTGCAATCACAATTATACGTTCATCAAGAAAATTGAGTGTCTCGTTCATGTTCGTCTAAAATATGAGGAAGTTCATGAGCTATCGTTCTTTGAACATGTTCGGGTACAACACTGACATATACTGCATGTTCTCTCGTTCCCCTTTCACACTAACGCTGCCGATAAAATAAGAGAAATGAATAAACATTTTAAAAGTAGAGCAAGAGATAACATTACTTTGACATTGCATTTAAGTATAAATAATAATACATTTCATGCCATCATGTTTTTAATGTCTTACATTCCATTACTTTAAGATTACTTTTAAAATACAACTCCATTACATAAAGCCAACGACTGCATGCACTCCAGAGATTTTTTAACTCTGTTTTCGTGCAAAATAGAGCCCTATAAACATGACTGCTGTATCACATGATGTTGTCTCTTACACATTTACAAGTTACATCAATGGCTTTGGAACAAGTGTGAAAGTGGATCTAATCCCCTATTCTAGGCAAATGTAACTGTAATCTATATTACATATTTTAAAATGTAATGTTTTGTAGATTACTGTAATCTGATTACATGTAATCAGTTGCTACCCGACACTGATGATATGTTTCTACCTCTTGCAGCAATCAGCTTCAGGACCGGTGAGTGCCAATGCCCTCATGTGAATTTTAGTAAAAACGTTTTAAAATAAGTTATGACATTTTTTAATAGGGCTATTGCACGGTGATGTCATGGCTTGTCGGAAGCAGACATTATGGTGGTATCATCACAGACAGACAAACAAAGCGATATTTGCATTTTTGCAACATTGTGAGGTAAAAATGTATTGTTATTGATTATTGATTTAGCCATGGTAAAATGCTGTCAATCGCCAACAGAAGGCAGCCTAACTACATCCATTGTACTTGCCTCTTTATAACGGACGTGAAGTGGTATACCACATCACCGTACGTATACTTCACCATACGTGATACCACCAAAATGTCTGCCGCCGCCGAGCCATGATGTCATGCGCAAAAGCCCCATTTAGGCTTTTAACTTTTTCAGCACCGCAGACTTTCAAAATGTCCTACAGAAAATATAATCCCAACCATATAATCTCAAAGCCAGCCCCATACCTAGTGTTGTTGCTGTGGATTAGATCACAGCACACGCAACATCGTGATATCGCTTCCCCTCACGGTCATATATTGCAGGTCCTCTCATCCCCTTGCATAGTAACAGTGTCAGTAAAATGAGAAAATGATGCTTGCGATGAATAAATAACCTAAATAACAGTGCACCTACTGCCAAAACAAACACCCTCTCACTGATAATTACGTTTTTTTTTCATGAAGAAAAAACTATAAACTCCCCGAATAAGTACTACACATAGAAAATATGTAAGCTTCAGGGCTTGAAAACGAAATTATTTTTAAAGCGTTCTGTTCCGAACGGTTCAGGGAATCCTCTGTTTAACGTTTTCATTCTCGGAACCGTTCTGCCACCAAAATATCGGTCCTGAACCAGTTCGGAACTTATTCTTAAAGTTCCTTATGATGTGCAATGTCAAGTTTAGATATAGATATTGAATATTTGGTGGACTTTCAAACTTCAGTGCAACTGTATTAACGTGAAAACCGGCTTTAAAACGCCATTACATTCGCATCCTCGTCTGTCCACAAGATGGAGACCGAGATGCATGGGGCTTGATGACAGACTGAATAGTCTCCCAGACATAGGATATACTAAAATATATAGAGAACGAAAAAAAAAAAAAATCGGTGATGTGGATTTCATAATGTTCCGTTTCTGTTCCGGAACAGTTGAAGAAACCTTTTTTCGTTTCTGTTTCCCCCTCCTTGTAAAATTCCATAATTTTCGGTTTCCGTTTCTTGAACCGGTTTGGAGCCCTGCTCTCTGCTAAATCCTCTAACAGTCTTGTCATGGAATTGCAATGGTGAACTTTACGGTATTATATGCAGTCCTTATGATCCAATATTTTACTGTCAGCACATTTTATTTCACACATTCTTCCTGTGGCGAGAATATTAATAATTTACCTCCTTATTTCCCCTCTCTTTCCTCTCGACAGGGAGAGCCAATGATGGTAAGACCTTCTGACTTAATGTTCTTTATAATCCACTTTGCAGTCCTTCAAGTGTAATGGTGATAACCTGCAGACATTGTCTGCAGAAATATATATATATTTTTTCGGTTCTGGCTCTCTGGTGCAGTCTGAGAGAACGGCACATTCAGCTTCATACAGTCTTGTGCCTGTGGGTTAGTCTCGCAGCACACGCAGCTGTTGTGAGATCGCATCCCTCCAATAGCCCTAACCCTAAAAAGTAAAAAAGCTTAAGCCTTACCTAACCCTAACAAAATAATCAAATCGTTTTTGGGATTCGAACTTTACATCACAGCAAACAATACGACAAAATCAACGTCACAATTGCGGATTGGCGGAACAACACAGCGTCACTGTATGCTGCAGGCCTGCTTTCCTGCTCTATCGTCCTCCTCCACACTAACCCTGCCAATAAAATGGAAAAATGGGGCTTGTGCCCAAAAAAATAACGTCAGTTAAGTAACATAAGTTGCATTTTTACGGATTAGCTGGAAAGCGACTAGAAGCAGGAGAAGACATTCTGTGACAACTTTACTTTTACTAATTTTCATCATAAATTATTGTTTGATCTTGAGAGAGTTGTTGCATGGCCAACTAAAATTCCATGTGTCTGTACCAGAGATGCAGACTCAAGTCAAAAGACTCGACTCGCGAGTCACTTGAGTCACCAAAAACGGGACTCGAGACTCGACTCGGACTCGCGCCCTAAAGACTCGACTCGGGAATCTAGGTCAATGACTCTCGACTCAAGACGAGTATTTGACGAGTCTTTCGCTCTTTTTCGGCTTTACTGAAAGAAACATTTAACCTTGTTTGTGTATACTTATTCATAATCATTGCATTGCTATATAAACCTGTATCACATTAGCTAACTTTGAACTAACCATTCTGTGTGTGATATATGCATGTGTGTATATATATATACTGTATAAATAAATTAATATAAAGAAACATGCTGGTGATGAGACAGTCATCTATGCATGTGTTGTTTTACTTATTTATTCTGTAGTTCCGGGCTGTTACTCAGATATTTGGATAAGCACTTTGCACTATTCTTTAAAGTTTTTTTTTTACAAAGACAATTTACTTTTAATGAAGAATGTAATCTGAATACTTTCTTTTTAAAACAATGTATTCAACATTGTCAATGTTTTGCATTTCATATGATCTCCGATTAGTTCTAATATGGTTCGAACGGTTGATAACGTCATTCTGTCTTGTCTTGAAGATGAGCGACGCCCCGGCCGCCGACGCTCCAGCCGCTGCTGCACCAGCTGATGACTCAGAAGAGGAAGAGGAAGTAAGTAACTTCCTTCTCGCTTGATGTCATCATATAACAAGTCTAGAAGCACTCAGAGAGAGCAAACCTCCGCCAAGGCCATGGGGTCACTGATGCCGAAACATCTAGACGCTATTATGTTACTTATAGGCTATGGAAATGCACCATATTTAATCATTGTCACCAGTGGTTTGTGAGCACTCTCTTGGTGGTACGTGGGATTATAGTCATATAAGTGAATATTTTCTCACTCTGCCGGAGGTGGGACGCAAAACCAGGTCTTCAGCTTGGCACACCATAGGGCTAACCGCTACACCATCTGAGCCGTGTTAGCACCATGCAGTCTAGTGGAGGCAACTGCTATGTGTTGCTGGAGGTGATGGCACTTTGTAAGCTCATAACAGTGGTCAAACTATTATGTTACTTATAGGCTGCAGAATGTAATCACTTGTTCCCTTGTTCATTTCCAACAACTTCCAACAAACCAACGCGACCGAAAACATAAACTGCTTGGTGCAGGTATTAAGATGAGTGTGCCTGTTTATAAAGTCATTCTAGTGGTTTTAAAGTTGCCTGATTTGTGTGTGTGAGACCAGGCTGGGGAGCAGTGTGTTATGTGTGAGAAGATTATGTCATGCATTAAAGGTTTGGCTGAATCTAGTCAAGCATGATCTTATGTATTTATATTCAACTTCATAGATTTATGTTGTCTAGGATCAATGCATTCTGAGTAAAACAGGAAAACCTCATTTTAGGGCAAGCTTCTTGCATATTTGGGCCGCCATCTTGGAATTGTGCGTGGCACGCGCCCTTTCCCAGAACAGTGGCCCTTAGATAGTATGTGTGCCAAATTTCACACTTATTTACCAAAGTGAAATATTCTCTTGAAAAATCCACTTAATCTGCTCCACTACTCTGTCTGATAATTAAGCCATTTCGTTTTTCAACTTCTACTTGTCTGTTTTCAGCATGTACAAAGGAAGACCATGCATTCATCTGGTTGGAGACAAATGTGCACATAAACGGCAGGAATTACAATTACATGTTGATTGATGATTGTGTTATTAATACAAACTCAGTGCTTCCTGTCAGTTAAATATGGTTTCATTTTTAAGAGGAGTCTGATGGTGTTCAGTATCAAATGTCCTTTTAACCTTATATAATATTTCCCAAGAAAAACAATTGGCAATTTGATTGGAGTGGTTGGAGCAGAAACCAAACTGCAGTGGATGCAACGTTATGTGGCCAGAGTTTAGGTGGACTGTGAGGTGTACAACATGTCGTTTTAAACATTTGCTTTCCCCAGGGCAAAGCTGCAGCTGCCCCCAAGGCTGCCGCCGCCGCGCCCGTCAACTCTGAGGAGGCAGGAGAAGACGCTGAAGAAGTCGAGGCAGAACCCGCTGCCGAGCCAGCTGCTGCAGAGCCCGCAGCAGCCGAACCCGCTGCA
>OMKY01045262.1:8927-21128 GCA_900302395.1 Bregmaceros cantori
GTTCTAACACTTTCGATCAATTTAAGTGCCCTCAAAGAGCACACTTGTCTGTGCTTCTGTTAGTGTGTGTGCGCCTGTGTGTGTATCGCTCATTCAAGTTTCAAGCCTGAAGTCTTTTTGGGCAAGTCAAGTCAGGTCTAAGTCAACTCCAAGTCAAGTCATCATTAACATGCTGTGATTTTAGCTACAGAATCTTGCTTTTATAATAGAATTGTTTACTTTATTACAGATTCTGGAGCGAAAATTACAGCATGTTATTGATGACTTGACTTGCCCAAGGGCAGCACAGTGTGCTGCCTCACAGCTAGAAGGTCCTGGGTTCGAATCCCAACCCGGACAGGTCCTTTCTGTGTGGAGTTTACATGTTCTCCCCATGTCTGCGTGGGTTTCCTCCGGGCACTCCGGTTTCCCCCACCACCAAAACGTGTTCTAGTTAACCTGCTCCAGTCAGTGCCCCTGGCCAAAGCACTGGCTCAGAATCTGGAATTGGCCCCCGGGCACTGCGCATGCAGCTGCCCACTGCTCCTCAGGGATGGGCTAAATGCAGAGGAAGAATTTCACTGTTCATGTGTGACGAAATAAAGTACATTTTATTTTATTTTAGAAGACTTGAGACTAGAACCAGGGACTTCTCTGTCAAAGTATATTTCATATAACTTGTTCGAAAGGAGTAGGAAAAAGTTGAGACTTAGAATTTCCTATTTTTCAGCAGCACTGATACACATTCATATACACATAACAAACATACGCATTTTACTTGTTGATCCTTATACATTCAAATATTAATTTTCCAAAGTATCTCTACCTTTCTGCAGACAGCATGGTGAGAGGGCGGAGGTCCTAGCACTGTGAGCCGTGAGACAAACATGGCTGGATGAGTTCATCTTTAAAAATACCAACAGAAATTCATGACTAACAGAAATGGCTGACCATGTTCAACCAACCTAGAAGCTTGCAAAGCAATGGGTCATTTATTTTATTCTTGTTGGACAGTCAGTACCGTCTCTCTCTTTTTTTTTTAACTCCGTCACACAGAACGTGACCATTTATTAGCATTTTCAATTTTTCGAATAGCAGAGAAATGAAAATAAAAGAGACATGAAACAAACAACAACAGTAAAAAACAATTACTTTGCATCAGACCACATCTGATAGGTCTACTCGTTTAAGAAAGTCCAAGAATATGTCATAGATCTCGTGGAATTCCGACATCTTCTTTTTAAAGGCCAGATTATACTTCTGCTCTGCAACCGTACACATCAAATGTCGCGTCGGTCTGGCCGCACATCAGTTTTGATGCTATGCTTCTGCAACCTCGACGCACAGCGACTAGAGACGCACAGCAGTTTCCCACCGAAGCGCTAGTGGGAACTTGCGAGTCGTCCAGACCCGTTTGTGAAAGGAGGAGTGTGTGTATATATGTGTGTGTGTGTGTGTGTGTGTGTCTTACTCTCTGTTTGTCCTTCTTTGGAACACATACAATACACTTATGTCTTTCTCTCACTCTGTCAGAACACTCCGGGTCATGCACGGAGTTCAATATCACTTTTATCCAGGCTTCAGAGAACGGTAGAAGAACCATTATATTTGCTCCGCTCCTCAGGGATGGGTTAAATGCATCCCCGTGACAAGTTTTTATTAGTAATACAAAGTGAACCGGGCCCGCCGCTTGACAAAAACGGCAATAGCTGAAAAATACTTATATTCACTTGTATTCGGGCGCGCCCCGCTCCCCAAACAACACAGACAGCCGGAAAGGCATGCCAAGGACCAATCACAGCTGCTTTTTCTCTGCGCACTTCCGCCCGTCTGCGTCCGTCATGACGCTAGGTTAGGATTTTTTTGATGTGCGCGATGACAGTCGCAGAGGCTGTGCGCAGGGGGCGTGGTCACGCACAGAGACAGATCTGACGGTTGCAGAGGCTGTGCGTCAGAAGTATAAATCGGCCTTTATGGAGTATGTGAGTCTTTCCATTGCCAGGCTTGATGGCCATGTTTTTCCACTGAATTGCTAAGGCGCGCCTAGCATCTAACAGTGAGAAGTCCATAAGTTTCCTTTCAGTAGTCGACAGATTGCATTCTTCGGGGTATAGTCAGTACAGTGTTGAGGTCCACTGCAACAAATATAGTACAGAAAGACGGTGAGAGTACAAGCAGCGTGCATTAACGCACTACAACTTGTGTTACAGCCGTCGGAGGATGCCCAACCCACGGCATTAATGTGTGTTGAGCACCACAATGCAAAACGCATCGACATAGAAAATCTTTATTTTTGATTTTGCGGCCTGTGCGCTGCTACAGCTGACCCAATGCAACAAACATGAATTCAAACTGTAGTGTTTTCATTCAAGTTCAAAGACGGATATGGATTGGTGACATTTAGAACAGCTATTCGGCCCAAATCCTCTGTCTAGCTCAATGTATAACGTGACCTCCACTCGATCTATTTGTGTGTTTGTGTTAGGGATGCCTGGATTGCGGCTGAACCCGTGGGCTCAATGGATAAACCATGGATCGGTTGGCACGTCTACGTCCTACCCAACCATGCATGCAATCAATACATTTCTTATGACAATATGTTTTCCCATTCAGATAGTACACGAATATTCAATTCCCCCACCCCCATCATGTTCCTTTAGGAGATACATTTTACATGTGTCGATTTGTCCACAGACAATACAGACGCAAAAGACGCTTACTTAATTAAAACATAAAACTTGAAATAAAAACTTAAAATAAAAGAAGTTGGAAGTTCTGAGTGCCAAGGACAAGGCTAAGATAGGAATGTTAGAACAATGTATGATGCAAGTAAACTACTACAAGTGACACCAGAAATGAGAAGATATCGCCGAGACCAACTAGGAGTAAGTGAAAGCAGATGGACAGGATCGGGGAGAATTATAACCAACACAGGGGAAACAGTGCTGTACTCTGGGAGAGATGACCAACACTACCAGGAAGGAGTAGCCATCATTATGAGGAAAGTACTAGAGAAGACCTTGATAGAGTGTGAACCTGTCAACAGTAGGCTCATGAAGATCAGGCTAAGGGGGAAACAGATCAATACAACACTCATCCAGTGTTATGCCCCAACAAATGACAGCGACGATGAATTAAATGTGATACAGCTTAATAAAGCAATGCAATGATTATGAATAAGTATACACAAACAAGGTTAAATGTTAGATATGTAGTGTCAGTGTACGGTATTGGTGCCCGTTAGGGGGAAGCTTCTGGTTGGGGTTACTTTCCAGGGAGAACCTTTTTGTTGGTGCACTTGCCAACCGGATGAGCCAGAAGTAAACAAGAGCGTGTCAGAGTCCATTCATTCCTTCGGGAGTAAGATATCACAAGTTAGTTGGTGGCGGTAGGCAGAATATGGTTATCCATTGGGCAGAGCGACAAGCAATAGTGACTCACCTTTCTTTATGCTTGCTTGTGAAATGACGGAGGAAGTTGGGCGTGGAACCTACTACAAGTTGAAGTTTGTGGACGATGGTGAAATGGCAGCAGTAGTTTCGGAGCTTGCTGTGCCTGTTGCTGGAGAACCTGCGCTGGTCGCCGCCATGATGGGCTGAGGTAGGTGAGCAGTGCAACCGTCTTCTATTGTTTAGCGGCGATCGGCATTTGTCGGAGCACGCCTTTGCACGTGTGGATAGAAAGGAAGCCAAAAAAGAGGGAAATACTCGTCAAATACTCGTCCAGAGTCGAGAGTCATTGACCTAGATTCCCGAGTTGAGTCTTTAGAGCGCGAGTTTGAGTCCAGTCTCGAGTCCCGTTTTTTTCAGGTGACTCGAGTGACTCGTGTGTCGGGTCTTTTGACTCAAGTCGGTATCTCTGGTCATTACTGGATGTCAAGGTCAAGCAAGGGGTTGCTATTGGTAGCGACCATCACAATGGGGAGAACACTTGGATGTCGGGATGTTACAGGATGCCAAAGTCAGAGGGTATTCATACTTCAACTAAAAAACAGATTTGACCTGTTGACAGATGTGTTCAACCAAGACATAACATGAAATATTAACAATATGTGGGAGCAGACAAAAGCAGCCTATCTGAAGACCAGTGAAGCCTGCCTTGGTTACAAAAACAAAGAAAAGAAGGATTGGATCAGCGAGGACACCTGGAAAGCTAAAGGACATGGAAGGGCTTTAAAGAAACATAAATGACTCAGAAGTCAGAACGGCTAAAGGAAAAATATAAGAAGCAGTATCAAGAGTGCAACAAACTGACAAACGAGAAAAGGCCTCCAGCGCCTCCAGCTGCCCAGCATCAGCAATCAACAGTCTGCCTCTACTTAAGACAGCGTCCGACCCCGGAGAGACGCAGCCCCATAGTCTCAGAACAGGTAAGTCTACCTGACTGAGCACGTCACGCCTCAGATTCAACTGGGTCCCGTTCTTCCTTGTGTGCAGCACGACCCCCCGGAACCTCTACTCGCGCCTGGTCTAGCCCCGGTGGACACTGACCACGAGATGAGTAATATTTCCGATGATGCCGCCATGGAGGAGTCTTAATGATCTACAGTGTTTTATTCTTCATATCGACTTCTAAAGGGTCTACATATTAATTAATTATTGAAAAGAACAATCTTTATTTTCAATAAAAGGTTATTCAACCCTCTTTGTGTTTCCTCTCTGGGTAATGACCCATTTATGAAAATTGACCCGTGACAAAGCAGAAGAAGCAGCACTGAAAGGAGAGCAAGGTAAAGTATATAGAATCAGGAAAATAGTGAGTGGAAAGCACAGACGAACAACAGAGACCCCAATACTGGACTAAAACGGAAAACTACTGACTACTGAGTCACAACAAGAAGCACGCTGGGCAGAGCACTTCAAGAAAGTTCTGAACAGACCATCCCCCACGATAGAACCAGAAATACACCATGCAGAACATGAGACCTAGAGATTGACACTGAACCACCATCCCTAGCCGAAATAGTCTCAGCCATTAAATCCCTAAGAAATGGAAAAGTACCAGGACAAGATCATTTAAATGCAGAGCTCTTCAAAACAGACCCAGACTTTGCCTCACAAATACTACAGTCACTATTCATAAACATCTGGAAGAAAAAGGAAATCCCTGATCACTGACTGGGAGGAGTCATTAAAAAGATACTAAAGAAGGGCAACTTGATTAAGAGCGTTCCCGGAAAAATGACCCAGAATGGACTGTCCCATGGCGGAAAAAAAATATTCAATTTGTTTTTTAAATTATGTTTGGTGGTACCACGTAACTTTATTACATGGTATAGTTCATTTTGGTTCCCTATTATCCTTGGGTGGGATGGTAGGGCGTCGAAGGTTCAGTCTTCCTGAAGCCATAGCATTCTAACCAAGCCAACACAATTCAAATTGACCCCAAGACATCCAGGGCTCCGAGCTGTAGAATGAAGGTTCTATAGACCGAACGTTCACAAAGCCGAGCGCGGCCGCACAGTAATAAGTCGCCGAGTGCCGCCACTGCACAGCGGTAAGTCGCCGACCTCTTTCCCCTCTCCACACTCCCCTCCCCACTCTCTCTCCCTCGCGTTCGCTCTGGGTTAGGGTTTAGGTTTGGGGTTGGGTTAGAAACTTTGGTCTAAAGCACCTTCAGTCTGCAGACATGATCCAAATCATCCATACTGATTAGTTGTCATTTTTGTTTTAAGCTTTCTTGGCACTCCACAATGAAAAGTAATTAAGTAATTTGACTTAGTTACTTTTAAAATAAAGTAGACAGTAATATAACTTAACTACGTTTGAGAGGAATAGTAACTAGTCAGTAATTGGATTACGCTTTAGGAGTACACTGGTCCCTATATGAGTCGACGCCCCGGTTTTGGCACTGACTCAGACATTCCTACGGTAGTCCCAGTGTGGCCTCCAAAGAAATATAAGGTCACTGTAGTCAATGTATTGTTTTCGTTTAGTAATCTCCTTCCCAAGAATGACATTGACAGATTTGTGTGATTCCGGTCTCAAGAGGACAACAACACTCCTTATTTGGCCAAACTATGTGACTAACACTCTAGCGGTGTGGAGAGTCTTGGAAGCACAGAGCTGAAGAACTTTTCTCCATAACATCATGGCATAGAAAAGTAAATATGCCTGCAAAGTGCACACAATGGTAAGTGTGGCCACAGCTGTCCGGTATGCCAAAAACACTCAAACTATGGTGCCAGCACAAAGCAAGGCGGGCTCAGTAAGACTCCATTCAATGTTTAAAATGGAGGGTTCATGGAAGAAGCAGTTAATAGTGAATATGTGAAGAACTGCATCTCAGATAGATAAAATATGTTTGACAAAAAATCTTTTTTCGTTTCCGTTCCCGCTCCTTGTAAAATTCTGTAACTTTCCATTCGTCAGAAATGGAACATTATGAAATCCACAAAACCGGCTAAGAACATTTTTTTTTTTTTTCGTTCTCCATATATTTTAGCATAACCTATGTCTGGGAGAGTATTTCCGTCCACTTTCACGGTCAGTCCTCAAGCCCCATGCATCTGGGGCTCCATCTTGTGGACAGATGAGGAAGTGAATGTAACGGCATTTTAAACCCGGGGTTTTCATGTTCATACAGTTGCACTGAAGTTTGAAAGTCCACCAAATATATTGCATATAAGCTATATATATAAATTTAACATTGCACAAAATTAGGAACTTTAAGAGCGAACGAAATTTTTGCGTTCCGAACCGGTTCATGACCGATATTTTGGTGGCGGAACTGTTCAGAGAACGAAAATGTTAAAGATAGACCTGGCTGAACGGTTCAGAACGGAACGTTTGAAAAATAATTTCACTTTCAAGCCCTGACTGTGGGCCAGAAAAACATTTTGACGGAGCAATACTACCTCAAAAGGTGTGGGTCAGAGTAGGAACATTTGAATTTACAATGATCAGGCCTGGACTGGCAGGAGAAATCGGCCCGGGCATTTTTGACTTAGACCGGCCCCCATTAGTGGAGCACATCTGACATGAAATTGACATAACTTATGTCTTATAAATGCACAAATGATCTGGCCAAGGGGAATAGGTGCACACTTTTACTCAACAACAATGTGTGGTGACTTAACGTTCAATTGTTTATTTGATTCAATTACCTACTTAAATACAGGCTGTCAGGCTCTGAAATAAACTCAAAATATTTTTAAAATGTATTAAATAATCACTTCTTAGCTTGTGTTATGTTTTAGTGTAAAGACTTGTACCCTCCTCCAGAGTGCAGGGGGCTCAAGCGACCACAAGAGGGGGCCCAAATAGCGCCTACCGTTTACTGTGATAAGGCCGGCGGGTGAAATAATGGGGCGCGCGCGGTGATTATTACCACTAAAAATAAAAATAAAATGCAAAATCTTCGGCCCTCTAGGGGCCTCGGCCCACCGGGGAAATGCCCGGCGTGCCCTGTAGTCCGATCGCCACTGACAATGATAGTTAAGATGTGTGTTAAATATCCTTCCTGCAGAAGACAATAGAAAGGACTCTGAAAGAATTAACTTGCAGACTCAGATTTGACTTGCAGATGATGGCTGTTGTATTAAATACATGTGTAAGATGAGATCATTTGTCGTCGGATCTCGATTTGCTACATCAAATAACAGCAGGTCTTACATATTTTACATAAGTAGCTTTTATTGAAGTTTAAATCCAAATTTAAAACAGTATGCTTCATGTTGAGGTCTGCCTTCTATAGGGCTGCAACGATTAGTCGATTAATCGATGACTAATCGATTAATCAGAATTAATCTGCAACAAATGTAATAATCTATAATCGCCAAGAAATTTAATAATTGTCTTTTCGCCAGTTTTGTGCTTACATTACCCCGAATGGTCAGGTAAATTGGATATTAATACATAATATCTGAAATTATGAAATATTAAATGGTCATAACAGATTAAAAAATAGAATAAAAACATCAAACATAGCACAAAACTGAATATTACGTTATAAATTGTAAATTGTGTTTGTCTCAGTAACTTGTACATTTGTTGGTTAAGAAGACCCAAATTTAAAGTTAACAAGATGAATCTCTTGCAATTGTTGGTCAGCGTTAATATTTTGGGGGTTTTGTAAAAGAAAAAACGTCCAACCGATGAATCGACTAATCGTTTAAATAATCGGCAACTAATCGATTATTAAAATAATCGTTAGTTGCAGCCCTAGTCGTCTATTTATCCAGGAAAGAAATGCCCAATGTCTGGCAGATATGTTTCAAGCTCTTTCTCTGTCTCTCTCTCTCTGTGTCTGACGGTCTTGCTCCCCATCGACTGCACAACCAACAGCCTCTAGCGGCGCATGGCGGGCGGTCGAACTCCCTGAATAACGCGTGGCTCCAAGCAACCGCTCATGAACTATAACCATTCTGCAGAAGCCTTTGTCTGCTGATCCGGGGATGTGTGAATTCATGAATGATCCGGAGACGAGGACAAGCACGGTGGAGAGAGAGGCAGACAGGGCTTGGTGAGAGTGAAGTGTGTGAGAGAGGAACATTTAAAAGAGAAAAAATAATAATGTGAGAGAGAGAGAGGGAGAGAGGGAGTGAGTGCACGGAAAAGGAAATAGAATGCGAGAAAGAGGGACCCGCATGGAAGAAGACAAAGAGGATGGGAGAGCTGTGAAAACATACATTGTTCTTTTTAGACAAACACACTTGACCTTGGTAGGAGAGCCCGTTGCTAGGCCACCGGTTATATATGATTCCTGGTGGTAGTTATTTGAATTACCACTGAAACATGCAATATGGATGCATGAGTCTATGTTAAAGGTGTGTGCTTGGTGTACTGGATTTTGTGTACTTTGCTTTCGGGACCCCGTGTCACAAGAACAATTACCTAATTGGCTTTAAGCCCAATGAGAGAGTTAGTTTCGACTCTCACAAATGCTATAAGGACTGGCTAAATAATTACGACCAAGAATGGAAGCCCGGTCAATATTTACGTTAATAAAGTCCAGCACGGTTAAACCGCGTAAACAACTCACGATTCCATCGGCCATCAAACTGATCACATACGTAGATGGAAAATACGACTCGATACGAATTTAATTGCGACACAAGCATTCGCCAATTCGTAGGGGACTGTAATCATTGATCAGCGGCCCGACTAACATGGATGGTTAAGTCAGGACTGGCACTCTTGAATAGAGCTGTTTGCAAATGGCTGCAACTGTCTGCAACCGTTCCATTGCATTAGTGTGCACTGGCCATTTTGTTTTTGACCAGTGCACACCAATGCAACTACCGGCAACTGTAGTTAACCTTAACGTTTTGGATTGTCTTTATTCTGCTGCGCTATATTTCTTTGGTAAACCTCTACCTCTTCTATCCCATTTATTTAATATTATATATATAATATTTATTTAAATATTTCCATATACATCATTGATGGGTTACTCCTTTTGAATGAACCAAGTGTGCTTTAAAGGTATAGTGTGCACTGAGGGATGAGCGATCACGTTGGAGTCCGCTGCCAAAACACATCGCAACCAATGCGATGCGTCCTTGGGAGGAGCTCATTATACGTAGTAGGAGCGGCCTCTGGTGCCAGCAGCAGCGCGGCTGCGCGCTGCTGCTGGACACGGTCGTGTCCAACAGCAGATCATGCACACGTGTGTGTTTATCAACGCGGGCTGTTTCCGCGTGTCACAAGCTCCGCTAGGAGGCGGAAACGTAGTGATGCGCTCCACCTGAAGTGGCAGAAGGCTTCCTCGCCTGACGTCACAATCTCGTTCCTCATAGCACAGTAGTTATTATACTGACTGGGGCTTTAGCAGGCGAGTTATTGGTAATCATTAGCCCCGTTTACATGGACACTTTTTTGGATCTGAATAAATTTAGGCGGATCAAATATAATCCGCTTAACCTGTATACATTGGAATAAACTGTGAAAGCTTCATAGTCGCGGCAGGGTGTGCCGTCGGACGCGGACCGTGAACCCCCTGGGATTGCGTGCCGCGTCACGCGCCGCCTGTCATGGGAGGCCTGGCTCTGACTCGCCGCTGCACGGTGGCCGTGCTGCTACACCTATGTGCCCGGGCTTCAAATGGGGGGAGCTAAAGCGTCCGGCCTCAGAGTCGCACCTCCCGGACCCGACAAGTCCGCAAGTGATATTGGTGCATGGATCGCCAACCAGCATTAATGTATTCCGCTTCAAAATGTATTCCGATCTACTTGAAGCGGATCTGGAGGTGTATACATGAGCGGCGTAGGTGCAGACAGACACAAGAGACAAGTTAAAGCCAGTCAATCATTTATTTATTGATTTCTCTCTGTTACTTTCTTACTGGCGGCCGGGCTTAGGTCACGGGGGACGACCCCTCTGCTCCCTGTTTGCAAGTCGGGTTGTGCCTCGGACATATAAAAAAAAACACAGCAAAGCACAGCACAACACACGGTCAGGAATCGCGCACCTGGCGGCCTAAAAAAACAAAAGCACAGTGCTATTCATTGAGGACTAACAATAAAAGCACCAAATACACACATCACTACACGCACACCGCACACTACGACACACACGCCCCCATCTAAGCTGGGCTGAAACAACACCCCAATCTTAAAGCCGGATTGGTTAACCGACGCCAGTTGTAATAGTTTGGGAGCCTTTGGGGCTGTTGTTGGGCAAATGGGTCCCCCCACCCTCACATGCTGGCGCCACTAGTTGGTTGGTCCTGTGCTACCTGGCGACCTATCTAGTATTATTTATTTATTTATTTTATCTGAAAAGAACGGGGAGATAATAAAAAGGGAACGTAATCATAATGTGAAGGGGAAGTGTAGGTATGATTACGTGGTAAAGAAGGATAATAAAAAAATAAAGAAATAAATGAATCAGTTGGCAGTGTCAAAAACCACATCCATTAACAGCAACGCCGCACAAGTTACGGCTCCTCTAATGACTTGCTACACCACAACCATTCCCACTCCCGTGGCGTGTTCACTTCACCCAGGTCCGCTTATCCGTCCAAGGCCGACCAGAGGGGGTGGGGGATGACCAGGCGTTTTCCATGCCACACTGGGAAACAGTACACACACAATTACAGTCAACCCACACAGGTGATCAAGGCAGCCTCCCACATAACACCACCCGCCACAGACCTAAAGGCCCATTTATACCCTCCGCAAGTAACGGAACGAACGCTTTCATCTGGTTCCGTAGGTAGTTTCATCCGTGAGTTTGTCCGTAGGTCGGTCGCTTAGCAATCTGTTGAGCTCCGGGCATGACGGCGCAACATTAAATGAAACGCGCGGGGGCAGTAGGAAGCAGGGCTTTGAACCAATATTTTTTTCCAATCGTTCCGTTCCGAACAGAAACAGAATTATAATGTTTCCGGTTATGTGTTCCACCAATAAATTGACGTTCCTGAACCGGTTAGAACGCAAAAATATTGTTCCCGGAACGGTTAATTTCGTTCCTTCGACTGAAACACAGTGTTTCAATTCAAGTCGAAAGGAAAGGACAGTTTAACGACCGGTGTAAACAGATCGTCGTGGTGCCCAGGCGCCGTGAGCGAGACTCGTGTTGCCGCTACATTGTGTGTGTATGCGTGCGTTTGGTCCGTTGTTTAATGCCCTTGTGTTTGTCAACTTATTTCATACTGTTCAGTACGCCCACTCGCAGTCGCCGCACATCCACGCCGACTCGTTCTCCACTGTGTGTGTGTGTGTGTGTGTGTGTGTGCGCGCGCGCGTCTATTCACAGATATGAAATAGAAAAAAAACATTAGACATTATCGTAGCCATGCACCGGAGCAAACGTAAAGATAGAGGTGAACAAACGCCAAAATCACCCCGCGGGTCTTTCTAGACGTATTATATACTCGCAGTGCCCGCGGGCCAACTCCAGATCATGACACAGTGGGCACCGAATGGAGCAGGTTAACTAGGACTTGATCTATGTGTATAACATATTCAGTATCATCACGAAACAGCCTACAGACGTGTGTGTTTTTATAATACATGGGTTAAGTACCGCGGAGCGGTCAGCGGCATAATGTTTCATTCACCCCGCACCTCGAGCCCGCCACGCAGTCAAATTGACACATTCATGGAAAGAAACGACATATAATATAAAGTCCTTAGCGACAACTGGGGTGAACCTGGCTCTAATCCCAACTTCATGCGCTATGGTGAAGGATCGATACGTCAGTGTGCTCAGCTAAGCACTGCGTGTTTAATTCCTCAAATGACAGGAATCGTCTAGTGCAGGGGTCCCCAACCTTTTC
>OMKY01045265.1:0-23884 GCA_900302395.1 Bregmaceros cantori
GGTACAACAAGTTTCATTCCGTGTTGGGAAGACACAGCACCCTGTGGCTGCAGCCGATGAAGACTCATTCCGTGCCGGGCGAAAACAGACACAACACGCCACAGACAACCCCACAGCTGAGAGGGCTCCGTGAACAGACATCTAACAGGCGCTACCAATCGGCTAGGCGGATAAAGTAAAATAAAGTTCAGAAAAGACACAAGGAGGCACAAACTGCTGCTAGCGCTAGCCAATGCTAGCACTATGGGCCGTGCACAGCACGGAGCACACGCCCACTTTGGGCCAAACCATTTTACCATCACACAAAGGGGTGGAGAGATATATGGTCTATCTTGACACAGATATCGTGATGTATCGTGGGTGAAATTTCTTGCAATATATTGATAATCGTAGAATCGCTGTATCGTGATATTATCGTTATCGTGGGTAAGATATCGTGATAGTATCGTATCGTGGGGTACCTAGTGATACCCAGCCCTAGTGGTCACGTAATTCTACACGCAGCGCTGTGAGGAATCTCGGGGGCACCAACTCGAACACAACATTGAAATACTCATTTGACAAATATTTTAGGTAACTTGAATGGAACCTGAATGGATATGTAGCGAACACACCCTCGTGCCGCCCGGGAATGCAGTCGATGGTCAGGTCTCCTTGTCCAACCGCAGCCAAGCACTGGTGTCGTCGGATTGCGGTAACTTGGAGTTCCATTTGGGGAAACGAACAAAACGTAACTCGCAAAATGTAACTTGCGCAATGATGCTCCACAGCCTTTAACGCAGCAGTGATTCCCAGGCATGTCGGCAGCCGCGAATGCAGGAATGTAAACAATAACACGTGTATCCATGCAACTCCGCTCGACGGGGGAGGCGCCTTTTTGGAATTTTTGGAAGGCGTGACGTCACAATCTCATTTATTAAAGATGAATGCATGATATTGTCTATTTTCCCTCATATGCTCTGCATGTTATGGTGTCCCGTAAAACGGATTTTAGTTTAGGGAGCAAATGCATTTCAGACAATTCCTGACTGAAATGCATTCCTGACTGATGCTGTTTACAGCAGCAGTCAGTTTGCAGCTTTGCACAGATTACTATAATTATTAATATACAATGGAAACAACAAGTGACAGAAAAAGTTGAAAAGACAGTTATTAAAATTACATAAAAGCTGAATTAAGTATTGTTTCATTATCTGGTCGTTTCCCTCTTGAATTGAAATTGAATCATTAGCTGGCCAAACATTCACACCCCTAGTGAAGGCGTTGTAGCTCTCGTCAGTTCAGTGTGGGTAGCCGCTGCTATGCTTGTAATTCCCTGATTCATTAGTGGGTGTAATTTGTTAATTTAATTGTAGGTGCTGGGGCGTGCCACATGTACTCAACACACACACAGACACACACACACACACACACGCACAGACACCTCCAGTAAAGAAGCTGTTGGCATGTCAGAATATGCATGTACTTTCTCTCTCTCACACACAGAATATACAGAGCTATATGTGCTTTCAGTTTTATGCGTTATTATCAGCGTTAGCCCAAATCAAATTTAAATGGTACAACACTATGGTTTCCAGCTGCAGCTCCTCACATGGCCAGCAGAGGGCGCCCAGCACCGTCGGGTCAATGCCTAAGTGGGCTTTTTTTTTAGGTCACTAAAGACTTGAGTTGTGCATGGAACCGTAGAATCTTAGTTCCTTGAATGTCCAGGTTCCTTGATGTCCAAGAAATGTTGGCCACGTCTAATTATTCATAGATTGGGGTGGCACGTTGGTGCAGTGGTTGGCATTGCTACGTAACAGCGAGAATATCCTCAGGGATGGTTGAATGCAGAGGTCAAAATAAAGTATCTCTTTTTTAAAACAAGTTATTTCCGTTATTTTCCGGCGTCAGCACAGTTTTTCCATCTTTATTGGATAGGATTAGTCGGAAACTGGGTTGAAGAGATCGAGGGTAGACATTGCAGACAAGTCGACGAGTGTAGTCGAACTTGCGACACTGCGGACGCTGCGGTAGACACAGCGCCACTAACATGACTGGGGTCACGTTAGGTGCGGTGTCCATAACCACTCGGCCAACGCGGACCCAAAATAAAGTATCTTAAGTTATCTTATATTGGAAAATGGAAATACTACAGAATTACAAAGGTTATGTGTTATGTTGTGATTTGTGCTGTGCTTCTAAAGGTGTATATTTAGTTATATTTCGTTTCTTCCCAGTTTTAGACTTATTGGTTACATACTGGAAATAGAAATGGATCAAAATAAATCAAAGGACATCTAACCCTTTAGACATATTCCAATGTCAAGACCAGTCATTTACTCTACGTGAACACCTTATCTTAGCTGCCATTACAGAGTGTAAGGAGCCTGACACTGTCTGTGAAGCGCTCTGTGGCTCTAGCCTGAGAGGAGCGCTATATAAATAAAATTGACTTACTTACTTACCTGTAGTGTAGAGCTGCAACCGATTAATCGATTAATCGATGATAATCGATTATTGAAATAATCTCCAACTAATTTGATAATCGATTAATCGGCAGCGATTAATCGTTTCATGGTTTGGCCTATTCTCCGCTCAAACGTTTTGAATATATGTTGTCCCTAATGCAAATTTTCCAGTGTCAAGGCTGCAACACATAAAGACAACACGTAAGTTTGCGTGAAAGCCCAGTATGTTATAATTTAGCCTGTAAGAGTAGAATCTTTCATGCTATTACTATGTGATACATGGAGATAGTGAAGCAGCAAAAACCTTGTAATATTAACATTACAAACAAAGGAAAAATGAACTGATTAATCAATTAATCGCCAGTAAAAATGGCTGATTAATCGACTATCAAAATTATCGTTAGTTGCAGCCCTACTGTAGTGTAGATATTGAACATGGAAAAAACCCATGTAAGTTAGAACATTAAATTAGCAAATTTAACTTCATGTCCCATCATGTTAAATGGGCTGTGACATCTATAATTTCTTTAATTTTGAATGAAATATGTATTAGCTCGCACCATTCATGTGGGAAAAGGGCTTAGCATGTTTCATGAATTGCAAAGTACCATCTTTGATTGCAATTTATGTATTCCTTCAATGCCCCAATGTCAGTACTGGCCTTATCAACTGTAACGACAATGAATCCATGGAAGATGGATAAGATAAGAACGGCTCAATAAGTGTGTAATCCAATTGCTCGTTTAAATTGTGATTACTCAGCTAGAAAAAGTACTTGACTTGTCAACGTTACCTCAATCCGTCTTGAATTGTCACGCTACGATTATAAATGTCATGGTTTGTTTAATCTATTACACTGTCTTCATGTGGACACTGGTCGGGTTAAAAATAAAACTGGTGACAAGTGGTTACATTTCGGTGCATTTCTGTAATCTATGGCTGTGTCCGAAATCGCTCCCTATCCCCTACTCCCTACCCCCTACTCCCTACCCCCCATATAGTACACTCACTTATAGTACACTCAACAGCAATGACCGATATATTGGATACTAGAATTGGCGCCGTCAAAATCATTATAAAATATAATTGAAAAAAAATATCATTATAAAATTCAGCAATCGTCAAAAAAGTCTAAAGTATTTACATTTATAATTATTGGCCGTGGTCTCTATTTACTGCCGTAACGTCTCGCAATGTATTAAGGGTTATATTTTTCTGTCTAGGGTACATCCGATGCTCACTACTTTTTGCAATGCATTGTGGGATACTTTCAGTGCACTATATAGGGTATATGGAGAATTCGGACACCCCTACAAAATGGTGTGTGCCGCATATAGTGCACTTTATAGGGAATAGGGAGTGATTTGGGGCACAGTCTCTAAGTAACATAATGGTGTCTAAATGTTTTGGCATCAGAGACCCCATGGCCTTGGCGCAGGTTTGAACTCTTGGAATGCTTCTAGTTTCGTATCTGTTTTCATTTTGAATCGTCTTAATTCACATGCCTCCAGTCCTGGTGCCCTGTCAGTTTGCTATTTGCTAATTGTATTGTAGTGAAGGCTTTTAGTCTGTAATGAGTGTCTTTTATACTAGCAGCACTGCCTTGCTAGCTGTGAGTCTGTGTGTGTGTAGCAGGCAGTTGTGTGTGAAATGAAGCTCTCACACTCCAGGTCCTTTTTGTCATTCCCCATGCATTGGACTGTTTCCTTCACACAGCTCTCCTCAGATACAAACTAAACTTTGTTTCTGCTTGCAACACACTTCTTTCCAGGCAAGCTAACAGGCACACCGGGTGCTAGATATATGTCTGTGTAGATATGCTCTAGAGGTGTACTGATCCAATCCTCAGATCGGTGATCAGTGGCCGATCAGACTTTTTTCCAAGGATCGGGACTTGTGATTTTGACCCGATCAGGATCGGTAAATGAGTTGGGGAGCCAAATGACTGTTTATTTACTTTGACTATTATTTTTTTAATTGACAATTGTGCCAAATAGTTTGGGTGCTACCAATTTTTGCAGGATCAGAACTCTGTATCGGGACTCGGTATCGGGGATCGGCCGATCGCTAAAATCAAAGGATCGGGATAAAAAAATGTGATTGGTGCACCCCTAATAAGCTCTTATAAATATGTTTGTGTATAAAGTTGCCGTAATGTGGGCCATTTTTGACAAATTCCTAACGTGGAACTGTCACTTGCCTAAATAGGGACAGTGAACTGTTGTGGTGAACAGTTAACAGTAACATGTTAGACACATTACCATAGTTTGCTTTTACCATAGTTTCACTATGGTAAAAGCCACTGTAGCTTAGGTGTACCACATTAGGTAGAGGCCCACATTAGGACAATCCAGAATCATATTGATAAGTGTATGAAGATATGTTTGTGTAGAGATGTTTGTGTAGATATGTTTATATATATGTTTAGGTACCTATGTTTGTGTAGATATGTTTGTGCAGATATCTTGGTGTAGATATTTCATAGATATTCATAAAAAACAGCTTAGATATCCAAAAGATCAAAAAGAAAACAAAACAAAAAGTGAATAATAGACAAGTTTGGCGGGTAGATCTGGTTAAAGTTGTAGTCTGAACGTCACTTCCAGTTACATTTGTGAAGCCGTGATTTTGACTATGTTCCAACATGTCTATTCAGTGGGAGCACACAACTACCGTATTATTTTAAAAGGGTGGTGTTAACTTGTGCTGTGCTATTCCACATCCAAATGATCTAATGCGGATCTATGCTCCACAAACGCATGATGAATAATCTGCCCAACCCGTTCCATCTTCTAATTTCTGTTGGAATTACTAGTTGCAGGCAGCAACCATCCCTTTGGTCCAGTAGAACACATGACCGCATCGGCAAGTAACTTAAAGTCGGATTTTGGCGGCATTTCATCAGTATTCATGCAAAGCGTGATCAAAGTGATCAAAGCGGGGCAGATAATGTGTAATTGGTCATAGATCGATCTCTAGTGGTCTGCTGTTGAAACGGTGTGCGTTTCGTGGGACAAATGAGGTCAGTTTGGTCCACCACGATGACTTGACACAGGCAGCTATACAGTGCGTTTCAGATGGCGGGACTAAATGTCAGCCTCCTGTCATGAATGTGTGAACTCGTCAATAGTATAACAATTTGATAATGGGGAATTCAAATGGTTGAAACTCAATGCAGCAAAGTTTTTTTCTGAGTGAGTTACTGCGTGAACTCTAATCCGGATCTTGCGGTTTTGAGCGAGTGCTTAGGAGGGAAATGAACTGCTGCTCTGGAGAATTCGCTCACATGGTTTATTAACAATTGATTTACCTCAGCAGCGGTCTGGTTGAGGAGAGATGGAGAGCGAGAGAAAAGGATAAGAAATCCACTGAATACATGATAGGAGATGATGATGAAGATAATAAGGACTGTGAAGTAATGTGCCGGAGTGCTCGTACCTTTTGATTTGTCTGCGGCTGAATGGAGTTGAAAGTCTTGAGTAATTATTAATTTCCATGTTTTTGCTGCGGGCAAGTCTTGTATTAGACACACAGGCCCTTCCGTGTTATCGCTCTGCAGTGGAAGCGCGATCAAATAACTACCTACTCTGGGACGCCTGCTCCCAGCTGTGTTATACCGCCTCCCACTTCCATTTCTTTAATTTCTCTCTTCCACTTTCAGGCTTTTTCATACACCATAATAGTATTGGTGCAGCAATATCCCTGCTTTGCTCTAAGTATTGTATATTATACAAACAGGAAGGCTTGGTATTTTCTGGACCTTGCTTTGGTTCTAGAATAATATCATCATATTGTTGTGAAGAGCCGGTGTTAGTAATCTCAGGATGGCACTGGAGGTGATTGTACAGGTGATGCAATACGGTGATCTTTACCGCGTATGTATGCGCTCTCCTCGCAAGCCGTTGACCGGGGGTGGGGGTCTGGAGAGATGAGCCTGCAGCAGCAGGTTCATGGTGCCAAGTAGCATCAGAGTTCTCAGCTGGAGAACCGGAGGTATCGGTGGTGATCCTGCCAATGGTTGATGGTGAGGCTCAACGATTTTCGGTTTTAGAACGAAAACTGAAAATAAAAACAATGCGGTTTTGGTTTCTTCAAAGCGTTGGTTTCTCCGTGCATCACGTGTGGAAGGGCTGTGTGTCATTATGTTTGGGAATTTGAATAAATGTGGCCGTCCCTTGTGTTTGTCTGTGCACCGCCGCAGTCGCTGTTTTCTGTGGGTGGGAATGGAGTGCTTTAATGGTTGATACGGTTGTCTGTCCGCCGTTTTAAATGGCTGACTGTGTCAGCATTGGAGGTGTATCCAGCTGGCCATCCACTCCTGTGCGCAACGAGCAGGCCGTTATCCTTCTTTCGGGACATTCATGTGGGCTTTCAGAGCACTTGAACACTTTCTGACTGAGGTCCAGTGAATTATAATTTGAATCGGGTCGAAAGAGCCGGGTGTTAACTCCAGTCATCCAGCGTTAACACCTGACGAGTCTGCTTCGTTTAACACGGCTGCGTTAGATGGGTAGGTGAAATTAATGGTTAATGTATAGAGACAAAAATCGGAAATTTCGGTTCTCGAAACAGAAACCGAGGTTTCAATTTTTGGTAAAAATCGTTCAGCCCTAGTTGATGGATGAAATAAAGACTAATTCCCAATCCCCATCACTCACTATGTTAATGAAGATTCCTTTTCTGCAGCAAAGCTGATGCTAATACTGTCGCAAAATTTATGATAAAGTACTTGTGGTCAGTCAATCTCTCGTCAACACTGGACATCTAGGGTTGTCGTCGGTGTCAAGAACGTTATTAGTCCCACGGTTTCAACAACTTGACTTGGCGGCGACATATCGCACTGCCCTTCTGCGCACTGCGCTTCTTCAGGTGCACGTATATCTTGCAGTGACTCTCGCAAGACTTAACTCACAGGGGAATTATATGGTCTCGCTCCTACTACAATATTTATTCTGGCAGAATCTGCACCGACATGGATCATCTTCCTCTAGATGAACCAATCCAGTGTTCTTGTGTCTAGGGCTGGTAAGTCCGGTCCGGACCGTTCTTTGATGGTGTCAAACCATTGTTTAGGTCCGCCTTTGCTTCTTTTACCTTCCACTAATCCCTTGAGGCAGAGTTTTATTAGACCGATTCGGGAGCACTTTATATAAATGTAGTAGAGTATTAGTTTTCGTGCGTGCGTGTGTATGTGTGTGTTTGTGTGTGTATGTATGTATGTATGTGTGTGTGTGCACTCGCGCGCACGTGAGCGCGTTATTATATTTAACGATTCGACCCGCCAACTCTCTCCCTCCCCTTTCCATCTCCCGCTGTCATTATTAAATTATTATCATCATTATTATTATTGTACTTTCTCTGTCTTTTCCGATATTTTAACCTCCCGTCCGCGCCGCGCACACACACAGGCGCACACACACATCACACACACACACACACACACACGAGAGAGAACATTTCCCGCGGCTGTTCTGATACAGGTTCGAGATCTGTCCCGCCACCTGAATGGTGGAAGATATGCCCAATCAGCGAGCGACTGCAGCAGACACGTGAAGTTGTTGACAAATGTATCTCGGTTGTTTAGCTGGACGTTTGAACCCATCCGCGCCAAAGCTATTTCGGGAATCAACCCACGCTGCATCACACTTCATCCAGGAACCAACCCGCGACAAATTCAAAACGCGGTTTGACTACACCCTTGGAGACTGGCTTTTGATCATCCCCATTATTCTTCTGTGCAGTTGGCTCAGTGGGATGGGCAGAGTCCTGCAAAACCACAACGGCGCTGTGAGTCGTGGTTTCGCCTTCCCCCACCGACAGCTTTCCTTCCTGTCTATTCACCTGTCTCTCACCTTTTCACCCCCTTTCACCCTGCTAACACTGAAATGAAAACATGAAGCGGGCCACCAACAAAAGAAAACTAAAGTTTTGAAAGCGGGGCTTGCAACAACGCCAACAGTGGCATTCGCTTGGAAACAGCACTTCTTGTCAAAACTCTAATGTGCACTAATTAATGTCCAGCATGCACACTCAGTTTGAAAGCAATGCTGTATGAAAGACATTATTTTTCTTTCTGCGGTGTCAGCGCTGTTACTGGAATTCTTGGAGAGGTAGCTTTCCTCAGCACGTCCCACGGTCGGTTATTGTAGACAACAAAAGGCCAACTATAAATAGCGATGAGGGTGTCGGTTTGCTATCTGGAATTAGGAGTGTGGTGTTGCGAGGCCGAGCGGGGGTGGAGGAGGGGCTGTACAAACCATTGAGTGGGCAGGAGTTGCTGCTGACCAAAGTACCGTGTCTGAGGATTTCTACCCAATTGCAGCTCTGAAGAAGACAAACTTGGGGCTATTGCTATTTCATGTATTTTGGATATTTTAGTAATTGAGTATTCTGAATTTCCATCAATGAAATAACAAATTGTGTAAAACATGTTATTTGTTAAGATAACATGTCATAGAGATAAAACATGAAGACATTATCATTCAATAATTGATAACCACAAGATGCTTTTATGATGATACACATTTTTAAATGTTTTGCATAATATAAATAGAATTGAATGTATTTAATGTGAATTAAAAAATCAACTCCATTTTGTAATAAATAGGCCTATAGAAATGTGTTGTTAACTGAAGCAGGACCTGTACTATTATAAGATAAGTGTTGGGATGATTAATTGGGGTGAGACATTTATAGTCGAATATTCTGGACTATCAGGTGAATTGAGAAAAGAGAGAGTGAGCGAGAGAAAGAGAAAGAGAAAAGTAGTAATATGGACTGAACATCCCAGAAACTCCTCTTGAGACCTTACTGTGTGAAGATTAATAATAATAATAATAATAATAAATAATAATTAAATTCATATTGAAGTAGAGTTGCAGGAACAGTTTAACTGCTATTTATTATGTGTGTGGTAGCAGGTGCGCGGTGAACAAAAAAAATAATAATACAAAATAAAATCGATGTACTTATTACACATTTTTGAGTGAAAAAAATCGAGGATTTTATTTGTGGCTATTTTGACTCACCCGATACAGTTTCAGCTTCATTTGATTTGTAGCCTGTATCTGAGCACAGTGAATCACCCAAATTCAGTTACGTTAACACTTTAAGGCATCATTTTCGTGGAAACAAATCACTTTTAAATGTATAGGGACGCCGTGCGGTAAAATATGATAATTGTTTCAGCTCGAGCTAAAAGCATTCTGGTCAGAGAGTTCCCTGTAATAGAAATCCGTCCTACTCCCTAAGTCCATGCCAATCCTTGCCATTAATAAGGCGTTGTTGTCATGTGTCCGCTCGGCTGCCGCTCTGGCTGATAAACAGACATGATTAGGCGTCCCTCACTCTGCCCGCTGGGCCTTGTCATGGCGTGCAGCATCCGCACCAGTGGGCACTGCGGAGCATACAGAGCAGGTAGTAATAAGCTTGGCTAAGCCTGCTGGGTCCTCACGGTGCTAATGATACCAAAACTGGCAGCCAAAGTTAACAGGGTCACATTTACACCTTGTTCAACTATTATAACTGTTAGGACTCTTAAAATATGATTCAGAATTCTAATTTCCAATTTTAATGAATAGGAATAATTAATATAACAGTCAGCTTTTACAGTATTCTTCTGGCTAATTATTATTATTATAATTATTTTTAGGTGCAAGCGCCATTTTTCATTCTTTATTGAGAGAGATAGTGACAGGATTAAACCGGAAACTGGTATGAAGAGTCAGGGGAAGACATTGCAGAAAAGCCGGACAGGGGATTTGAACCTGCGACACTGCCCGAGACCTATAGTCTGGGGGACACGCTTTATATCTACCCACTCGGCCACCGCACACCCCCTCTTCTAGCTTATTTGATATACCATTTATGTCTTATGTTAAACATGTGTAATTCCTCTGTTTTCCACTAGAGGGCTATGTAATCGTGTCCATGTTCAAATAGTTTGTTCATAAACAAATATTAGTGCAATACATATTCATGCAATATTTCTGTAAACAGTTGATCCCATTTTCTGGATAATCAACATTTTTAAATGGTCTGCATATTAGGCTGCAGCGAGTGGGTGAGAAAATAATTGATACCCCACTATTCCCTATCCAAGACTTGGATAGGAAGAGGGTGAGAAAGATTGCCTCCAATTCTTCCCAACCAGCACACCATCTCTTCTCGCCCCACCCAACATCTAAAACATGCCCTGATGTTGTTACCTGAGCCGAGCAGGTTATGTTTTCGGTCACGTTGGTTTGTCCCCAGGATAACTGAAAAAAGTTTTGCACAGATCTAGATGAAAATTTCTACAGTTGTTGTAAATGCCACACGGAACAAGTGATTACATTTTGGTGCATCTCTATAAGGTTCTGTATTTCTGTAGCCTACTCTACTACTAATGCTAACACAGCTTAGATAGTCTGGAGACCTGGGTTCAAGTTAGGGGTGTAAATAATACTGATTTTGTATTGATATATCGATACAACAGTTGTCGATACAATGTATCGATACGTCCGCAAGAGTATCTATTTTTTTTCTCGTCTATTTTTATCAATTTCCTCCTGGACGTAATTCCATGCTGCTGGTGGCGCTAAACCTGTTTGGCGCCCTCCTCTCTTCCTTAACACAGACAAACACGGCGTGTGTGCCATGGCCATAGACTGTATGTGTTTACATACAGTCTAAATACATGTATAACGATATTACAGCTGTCATTGATTTATTTCAAATTTGAAACATTGTCTAGCCTGTTGTGTAAAAAAAAATGTAATGGAATCATATCGAAATCATATCGAATCGTGGTGAATTCTTGAGTATCGAAAAAAATTTAATCGTTGGGTCAGAAAATCGATACTGAATCGAATCGCCATGATGG
Source organism: Bregmaceros cantori (assembly GCA_900302395.1). NCBI lineage: Eukaryota > Metazoa > Chordata > Actinopteri > Gadiformes > Bregmacerotidae > Bregmaceros > Bregmaceros cantori. Next base: position 11,314 of record OMKY01045265.1, read on the forward strand.
GTGTGATTCACACCCTTAGTTCAAGTCCCAGCAGATCGCGGAAATATTTAACTTAATGACTATAATCCCGTGTACCACCAAGAGTGTGCTCGCAACACCACAAGTGATTCAATTTCGGCGCCTTTCTGTAGCCTCTAGAGCATCTAGATGTTTTGGTATCAGTGACCCCAAGGCCTTGGCACAGGTTTGCACTCTCTGAGTGCTTCTACTTGAACTCTGCAATTAATGTGCAACATTGAACTTTGAACACCCATGCGGCCTCCCTGTCTCTCCATGGACTGATAACTTAACGGAACGGTTAACTTTCTGTGGAGTTATCTGTATAAAGACACTATAGTGTCTATTATGTCCGAACCCTGATTTAATGTATACTTCTTGCAATTGCAATGTGGTGAAATAAAGCTGATTCAGATTCAGATTCATATAGTATATGAATAATATACATTTTATTCATGTTGTATTTTCTCAAGAGACTCATTTAAAGTAAAAATACCCTCCACTATATAGCTGCACAGCCCCAACATAAGTTATCTGACCATACAGGGGAAAATGTCTGAATTAAAGCAGGCATGGCTGTATATAATATGTGTACTGAAACTATACCACTACCAAGATTACATTGCCGGTGACGAACAGCACACCTTTACCGTTAACATTTATCTGGCTTATCTATGTGCCTCCTGGCTGACGGCACAAAGTTGATGTCTCTGGGCCTGGCCAGAAATATCTAGACAGGTGACTGGAAGTGGGGTGGTTGCCCTTCCTGGAGTCGTCTTTTTTTTCTTTTTCTATTCCCCCGGAATTGAGAAAGATTGCCTGTGAGAGAATGTGATTTTATTTTTTCTTATTTTAAAAAGGGCACACTTTGAACAATGTGTCAGCCGCTGCTGCTGCAGGGGGGAGAATGGTGAAAGCCTGAATGTAAATTGGGAGTGATTTCCACTCCTACTCCACAGATGACAATGTGCTGTGGATTGTTTACTGGGGGTTGAGAATATTTTTGACCCAATGTCAAAGTAGTTGTCGCCACAAGTTTGCCTGGAGACGCTAGCTTGCATTTGGAGACAACGTATTATCACAATTGCACACTACCGGCTAGGAAATATTGAGCATATATAACACATATCTGTGCTAAATATTATTTCCAAATCTAGAGCATATGTAACACATATCTGTGCTAAATATTACCAAATTTAGAGCGTTTATAACACATATCTGTGGTAAATGGCGGCACGGTGGCGCAGTGGTTAGCATTGCTGCCTCACAGCTAGAAGGTCCTGGGTTCGAATCCCAACCCGGCCAGGTCCTTTCTGTGTGGAATTTTCATGTTCTGTGCTAAATATTACCAAATATAGAGCATATATATCACATATCTGGGCTAAATATTACCACATTTCAAGGTCAAAAATGGTCAATTATTAGTTATTGGCATTTGCCAACTATCTAAAATTGGTTATCGTGTGGGTATAAAATCATTCATATCGGTCATGTTGCCTGTTTTGTTACAGCTTAGCAGGTCAATAATGTACATCATCATCCAATCGAACCGTGCCTTGCTGTGTTTTGGGCTTAATTTAACTTATTTGACCTAATATTGAAAAGTTGTTATATCAGAGAAGCCTTCACATGTCAAAGTTCTGAAACACCGGATATAAGAAACTCCTGTGTTTTCAAGACAACTTTGTTGAGGAATTGTTTGAAAGACAATATGTGAGTTGCCTTCAGGCCATCCCCCAGCCTTGCCTTGTTTGTGCATCCTATACACTGTGCTTTATTTCTTCCTGTTTACAGTATTCCCAGCCACAGCGTCGGTCACGCTCTCTGAAGCTTGCGTAGGCGTGCAGAAATAAGTCCTACATGTTTTTGGTGACTGGATAAAAGTTGGTTTGAACCATAACTTCTGCAAAGTTTTGCACTTTTCTGTTATTGATGTTCATCTAAACAGCTCTGTAGCTTTTCTGGGGTCGGGCCCTGCTGCACAGTGACGTTTTATCCAAGAAATGAAGCATTTTCCAATGGCTAGTTTGCAGAAATGAAATAGGAATATACTGATACATTTTTCCTCAATTATGGGAATATGTGCAAAACTGCAAACTGCAAGATGGAGTACAGCTCAAGCGTTGTGCTGCGATTTTAGGGAATGTTTTTGATCCACAGTTATTGGACATTTGTTGTAATATTTATATCGGACAATATGTAGATTTATTACTATTATTTAATATTAGCAACATTTCACTGATACCAAAACACTGATGAAAGGTTGTTTATGTTGGCTTTGGACTAAATAAGTACAAATGTTTGTATATATTAACTATGGTTGAACGTTAAACCGCAAAAGTAGGTTAACCGCGGTGCGCCCCCTTGCGGTTAATAGGCCGCGAGGGGTACGGTTTTAATCGCAGTTTCTTGTCTCCTGTCTTAAAAAAACACATGCACGCTGCCTTCAAGTGCATCGCCGCACTTACAGTATTTGTGCGCGTGTGTGTGTGTTATAGCTGTCGTGTCGGCACGGACGCTCGTGTCGCCCCTCCCTCCATTTCTCTGTCTCGTTATCTCTCACACAGTCTGCGTCTCTGTGTACGGCTTCGTAAACATTTAATAATAATTTAAACATTTAAAAGAGTGACAGATAGCGAGAGTTGCCCACACGTCGCATTGAGGAAGCGATGTTTCTGTTTATCTTCCTGGATACGCTGCCATTCCAAACGTAACGCGGCGCGCGACTGTCTGCGGTACATGGAGCTGACGCGCTCTGTTCTAAAGAATGAATACAAACCCTTCGTTAATATTATACAGCAAGGCAACGAACCACAAAATATCCGGTTGGTTAATATTATTGTTGTTCAATTATATATTTATTATGCTGTATTGAAAATATGGTATGCATTTGAAATGCATTTTATTTTATTCAACTTACTATAGATTTCATTTTAATATATATTTTTTACTTCCTCAAAAATGTTGCTACTGCACCCGCTACCTGCCTCTGAAAATATGTTGCTATGTTTGCTATGTGTCTGTACAATTTAATAATAATAATAATAATAAAACCGCAATTAAAAACCGCAATTAATCGCAAAGGTGGAAAAGCCACAATTTTTATTTTTGGGCAAAACCGTGCAGCCCTAATGTTACCATATAATAAGGCTGAACGATAAACCGCAAAAGTAGGTTAACCGCGGTGCACCCCTTGCGGTTATTAGACTGCGCGGGGTGCCGTTTTAATCGCAGTTTCTTGTTTGTCTTTAAAAAAAAAACAACATGTACGCCGCTGCCTTTTAGTGCATCGCCGCACTTACCGTATTTGTGTGTGTGTGTGTGCTATAGCTGTCTTGCTTGTGCGTTTGTTCGTGTTGTTAAACATTATATGTTGACGACTCGGCAGCCCATTTGCAGTCTGTCTCTCTCTCTCCGTCTCTCTGTCCCGTTATCTCTCACCCAGTCTCCGTCTCTGTGTACGGCTTCGTAAACATTTAATAATAGTTCAAACATTTGTAAGAGTGACATATAGCGAGAGTTGCCCACATGTCGCATTGAGGAAGCGGTCTTTCTGTTTATCTTCCAGGATAAGCGGTCACTTACTGCGCTTCCAGCCGCATTTGACGCCTAGTGATAGTTTCACATAAACACGGAGCTGACGCGCTCTGTTCTAAAGAATGAATACAAACCCTTCGTTAATTATACAGCAGGGCAACAAAGCGCAAAATATCCGGTTGGTTAATATTATTGTTGTTCAATTATATATTTATTATGCTGTATTGAGAATATGGTATGCATTTGAAATGCATTTTATTTTATTCAACTTACTTTTCTTTTTCATATATTTCTTTATTATAAATTGTTTTTTTTTAGTAACATAGCTCTGGAAGAATTTGAGGAGGAGAATATTGCTGCTTTTTTCATTTAAAATAGATTTGATTTTAATATATATATTTTTTACTTCCTCAAAAATGTTGCTACTGCACCTGCTACCTGTCTCTGAAAATATGTTGCTATGTTTGCTATGTGTCTGTACAATTTATTAATTGTAATTAAGAAATAATAAAAAATAATAATAATAAAACCACAATTAAAAACCACAATTAATCGCAGGTGGAAAAAACACAATTTTTATTTTTGGGCAAAGCCGTGCAGCACTATCATATAATCATCTCCATTTAAAGAAAACAGTGGTCGCTGTGACTGCAATGCAAAACCATTGGATAATCAAATCTGCACTAAACATTAGCACATTTTGTTGTTCTTTCCTGATCAAAAACATGTACAGTTAAGTGGTATACCTTACCACGTCCATTGTATTGGGTTAAATGGAAAGTAAATGAAAGGTAGTAATCCTGTCAATCGCAGCCCACCCCTATGGGTAAATCAGTAATAGATTAAGACTTTTACTGTGTCAATATTACTCAAACGTCCCTCTCTGTCTTTGTGAGCACTGTCTGACCGCCATGCGGCTCCCAAAATGCCTGCCACCCCCAAGTTGTGAAGTCACCATGCCCAAGCCCTATTGTCATCACTATCAGCCAAAAAAAATCATAATGGTCACAAATAATGGGGATAAATATATAGGGATATTGGCCCCAGTACTCAACTGTCAAACAGTTGCCGATACCATGAACCGATACCATACCGGTACCGATACTGGTACTGTGAAATGAGGCGATGCTGCCTATTCTACTCTGACCTACATTCATGTCAAAATAATATATCAAATGTACATTGGCTTAAAATTATATTTTTGCTATTTTTGGGGGGTGGGGGTGTATCGGTATTGGTAGTACTCGGTATCGGCGAGTATTGAAATTATTGTACTCGTACCCGTAGCGGTTTTCGAAAAAACGGCATCTGTGCATCCCTATTAATAAAGGATAATATTATTTCAACACACCCTTATTGCAGAGTGATATTTTGTGTTTTAAATACAAACATTAACAGTAATTGGATCCCCATTGCTGAGCCGGCTCCATTTTTTGGCTAATTGGTTGTTACATATCTACTATATGAGCAGCCTGAATGGTTTGAATATGACAGTGGAAGTGGATGATGTTCTACAGACATGAAAGGCACACAAAGCAGCGAGTGAATAAATGCCGGGAGAAACAGGAGAATGTAACAAACAACAAACTGTTGTCAACAGCTCTGATGAAAAGAGTGGACTGGCAGTCAGGCGGAGCTTCTTTTTATAGCTTCACACAGGTAGGGCCGGATGCTGCGTGCGGCCAGGCCATTACGCCCGCTCCATCCCCACGCACATTCAGACATTAAATGAAATCTCTCTTTTCACCGGCGTAAGATAGGAGGCGCACTGTTCTACACTCTAATGGTTGCCACAGACTGGGGGATGCTGCCATGCAAATAGAGGAACACACACAAGACACACAAACTGCGTATTTATCGTCTATATATCTACATTAATGTTCTATTTTTAGAGTTTATCATAGAGTTACTCTGTTTGTTTTTATGCTACAATCCAATAGCCCATCCAGTCTCTTGTCCATCGTATTAAAATCAAACTGTTCAGGTAAATAATAATGTAATAATGTAATAATGTCTTTGATCACACACAAATATAAAATAGTCTGGGAATTGAGGACTGGGGATTAGAAAAAAAAAAGAAATGCGTTGTCATTGATCTACTTTTCTTGGCACAAATGAGAGATTAAGGTTATTCGCCCTAAATCACACTCACCGCAGACTTTCCTAAAACCCTGCTGTGATGGAACTCAACACTTTGATAGCTCAGCTTGGAACCACAGAAAGTGGCCGCTGGCTCTGATCACACTGTCTAGGACACAATTAACTTTGTGTGTGTGTGTGTGTGTGTGTGAGAGAGCGAGAGAGAGAGAGAGAGAGAGAAAGAGAGAGAGAACTATGGAGAGAGAGAGAGAGAGAGAGAGAGAGAGAGAGAGAGAGAGAGAGAGAAAGAGAGAGAGAACTATGGAGAGAGAGAGAGAGAGAGAGAGAGAGAGAGAGAGAGAGAGAGAGAGAGAGAGAGAGAGAGAGAGAGAGAGAGAGAGAGAGAGAGAGAGAGAGAGAGAGAGAGAGAGAGGGAGAGAGAGAGAGAGAGAGAGAGAGAGAGAGAGAGAGAGAGAGAGAGAGAGAGAGAGAGAGAAACTAACAAGGGGCTCTCGGGTGGGATAGAGATAAATGATGCATTCTGCTGACGGGATAAATGGAGATGAATGATGTTTCCTCGTTCCAGTGAGAGTTTGAAAACACTTAAAAACGAGTGACACATGCTGTATTAAGCCTTAAAACATCCCTTCTTCAGTTGATTGAGAGGTAAAAAAAGACATCAACAAGCACATGTAACCAAATTAAATTACGAAACATAAAGTTTCATAATACATATAAGTAAATTATATTTCTCATTGTGAGAGAAAGATGACAGTCAATACATTTGCTAGGAAGCCAAAGGCTGGTTTTCTAAAATTCTCAAATGATGCTTAATCTCAACCGTAGATGTAATGGGTGACAGAACACATATGAATCAAAGTATTGTTTTCCCACCCCAATGTTTATGTCCTTTGGTATCTCTGATTATTTTTAAATTCCATTGTGTTTTTTCAAGATCGCCACTTTAGATATGCTATAGTCAGCCATTAATGGTGTCATTTTTATTTAGGCCTATGCAGTCATCCTGACTGCTATAGATGTATCCCCGAAAAGCTAAAAACAATTGGGTCAAATCCATCCACCTGGTCAGAGGTTATGGACCAAACAAAACTGTCATCTTGAATCCAGCGATCTTGAAGTCAGCCTCCGAAATCCGTTTCGCATTCTGGTTTTATTATGTTGGTCTCCACATAATAAAAAGGTGTCCACATTTCCAGTGAAAATGTATTTATCTTGAGTTATATGATGCATCTATTATTCTATATACACTCGGTCTGCAACTAACATCTGGAAGAGGTTATTCTTCTGTGCTGCTGTATGTGTTGTTGTGGGGCATAATTGTATCCAAGAGAATGGGCGGGGCCATGGCACTGGCAATGGCCACCGGCATTGGGAGCAACAGTAAAACAATTAAATGTGTGTGGCTATCAAACTAGGCCTATGCAATTGTCCCGACTGTCGGTGTATCTTGAAACTGTCGGCATCCAAAATATATTCAATTCATGAACATTTCCTTAAGCACAACATTCCATTAATTGTGTTCCTGATTGGTCTCGAATCTGGGACCAATCAGGGACACAATTAGTTGGCAACAAATTCAATAATCAATGATCAATGATTTAGGGCTGTGCGATTTTGCTAAAAAATTAAATCCCGATTTGTGTCTTTGAAATCTCGATTATCGGTTTGTTTCCGATTTTTTGAGGGAAAAGAAACAAAATGACAAAATATATTGAAACTAGAAGTTTTATATTTCAAAATTTGCAAATTATGTCCATTTTTGGAATTAAGTAAAGACACCTCACCCTTTGGCTTAAGATTAAGAGATACAACTAGAAAACAGACCAGTAAAATCATTATCAACGTTAAAAATGGAGATACGATTTGACGATTTCACTTTTTCCAAAATCCTCTGAACAAAATCCAATTTGATTTCGATCAATTTTTTGCACAGCCCTACATTGTTTAATCAATTGATCGGTTGTAGCGGTTGTAGGTTGTAGGTTGTATAAGTTCATGTGTAGATCCTCTCTCTGTGTATACAGCTGTGTATTTTATATCATTGTTGAACTCAGCTCATGTTTAGCTCCAAAAATGAACACCGATTTGAGTTGAACATCTTTTTTTTTTTGCACCGTCAGCAGCTTGATTCTTACCATGTCCCCGGCAGTTAGTAGCGCAGTGCTGCTATTTGGAGACCATTCGTTTTGGGCTCCATTGAATTAAATCCACCGGTGTCAGTTGGAATCCATCAAATGAAGGCCTATTGGATATTGTTAATGGCTTGTCTTTGGTCATGATCTTGTTGGTGTATGTGCTGTTATTTGCAGACCTCAGCAGACAAGCCATTTGTCCGGTAGATGCAGACTAATGAATGAGGCTGAGGCGTGTGTGCCGATATTAGCCTTGCTAGCAGTTCCTTTGATGTGATTAGCTTGCTGCTCTCCCTTTTGACAAATTGGCATGTCCTCTTCTCACAGTCCAATCACTTATCTACAGGCAGACAAAGGCAGTGCTGGCCTGTTAGCACTGTGCTCACTTTTTTATCTCGAGCTACAGTCAATGGAAAAATCGCTTTAGTTCTGACCTTTTGAACTTGACGGTGAACCGATTCAAATAACTTCAATCACGGGAATGAAATCATTTTCCAAGCACTGTGTCCACTTGGCTATTTCCAAGGGAAATAGTATGTATGCCTAGAGCCTATCAGGAGAATCACATCTCAATGCTGCTCTCCGCTTTAGAAATGACGTTGTTGGCTTTTGATGGTGTAATTCATAACTTGTGAGTTATCACTACATCCATGAGATTTGTTTGGATTCCCAGTGAAATATGCTGATGCAAGCACAACATTGTGTTCAACAATACAGTTTTCTGCAAATACTGTTTAAAGAAAAGTGATTTGTTTTGTAGAATATGTCAACATTTCAAAAAAATGTTTTTCCATTTAAAAAAAATTATATTTCCTTTTATCACAGCAAAAAGATAGATCATACATTTCACCTAGCTAGACGTGTATTAAATCGTGAAGGGTCCAGTCTTTTACAGCATCATAGTTTGGGTTGTTGTGGAGTTATTTGACCAATTTGATCCTGATTTCACAGACAATAATAGACAGTAATACAACAAGCTCAATCAAAGAATGTTCATTTGAGACTTACTCGTGCCATGCAAGTAAGATATGCCAGGATTTCCTTTAGAAAGTATGTAATCACAGGATGGAATCTACACAGAATTTACTCAGAGAATCTTTTGTCGGTAACTTCTTTATTCTATCTCTTTGTCTGACCACTGACAGAGGAAATTGGTCAGATCCACTATAATGGTGTGTTTCCACCAAAACTAATTGACACTTGTCACTGGCGTCAATTGAGCTAAAGTTGGTGTTGCTGTCGCGTTGATGCTCGTCAACGGCACAACTCGCCGCTCTAGCAGTGCGTCTGGGAAGGGAAGGCAGGTGGTGGCTGAGGCTTGCGGAGCTGGATGAATTGAATATCAATGACGGCGTTATTAATTCTTTACAAATATCGATGGATTGGGTTTCATTCTGTTTGACCATGTATTAATAAATAACTTTTTTTCATTTAAGTGAAAAAAGTTATTTATCTTCACAAATATGATTGAAGTTGAACTTTATTTTATGGAAGAGGGAGACAGACAAGATAGTAGTGCAGAGAGAGGGCGATAGACCCAGACCGACCCACACAAAACACTTGCCGGACGGGCGAGTATTTGGTATGGCGCGGTATGTCTCGCTCTCTCCTTCGCTCTGTGCACTGAGCCCCATGCAGAAACAGTTTGAGAAGTCCGCTGAGCATAGCTGGTGACAGAGGCTCGCTGAGCAGGAGGTTATATTGGATTTGAATGGACAGGTTGCAGGCGAGGACAGAGAGAGATGGTGACGGTCAGCCAGACTGACACTTGTTGAACAGTGTGGCGTTGTGACATAATACATCCTGATTGGCTACCGAGCCGTGACAAGCCGCCTCTCCCAAACGTCTTGACGTTTGAGTTCAATTTTTCCATCTCCCACTTTCGACGTCTTTAAGCCTCTGATGCCTGAGCATTGACGTCGCCTTCCAAGTCAATCCAAGTGTGCTATTTACTCCCCATGGAACATGGTCAGGGCCTAATTCCCACGCTGAAAAAAATATAAAATAAATAGTTCTAAACTTTTTGGATGCTTTTACAGTATTTATGGACAGCAATTGCTCTCTTGAACATCTAGCTGTAACACAAAATATCTTTTTAGCACAACTCTATTGTCAGTAATGGGATTGTACCACCAATGGTGTCTGCATCGCCTGTATTAACACCGGAATGACATTGTGATCAGTAAAAACATCAGGAAAGACTCTGAGAGAGTCCAACATATTGGTCACTGATGTGTTTATAGTATATATGTATCTCGGCCGATATGCTATCTTTGGAATTCCACCAATACTACTACACTGATATACTGACATGATGATCCCAATCTTTATGTTCGATTGGAAATAAAAGAGTTCAGATGATTTTATTTTATTTTTATATCTCACATTATATTAACATATAATGTCAACAATGTAAATCTTGACATAGAGACATTTTATAGAAATTATTAGTTTCACCCAGATCAAGTATTTTAGTTCAAGAAAGCAGCAAACACAAATTAAAACCATTTCATTCAGTCTATTGGTTGCATATCAGTTATTGACATTTTCCCAGTCCCTCATCAGTCTCTGGTTAGAAGTCCAGTCCGAGCCATAGCAGAAAATGTTGTCCACCTCTTCCAATGTCTGGATTAAACGTGAACATAAAAAACCCCGACACGTCCACACTTGCATCGTTAGTAAACGGTGTTGTTGCTACCGAGTGACAGGTAGTGGGGCAGAGATTACTGCAACATGATGAATCTATTCACCAACTGTTCGCTTGTCAGTCGCTGATGCATCAAATACAAAACAATTAGCTGCTTTATTTTCCTGCATTTTCATTTGGCTGATTTATTGTGCTAATTTACCAATCACTCACTGCACTACAACACACAATTAAAACAATAATTACTTCGCAGAATTTGCATAACAATAATTACTTGGAAAGATCTAGAGCTAGTGGGGGGTGTACTTCTCTCATTCATTTTACCGGAAGTCAGCCATTTGAAGTCACCTTTCTAGTGTGTTATTCTAGGATAGTAAAGTGTGTTGTAACACTTTTTTATATATAATATATAATTGTATTTACACCCCAGCCGTATATTAAACGACATTGTAATGTGTTATAATGTGATAATATATTTGATGTGAATGCAGGTATGTTATATATGCTTAGTTGGCGTGTCATCACCTGACTACACGTTAGCCGTGAGAAGTGATGACCACGGCCTTCTTCTTTAGACCTCGGGACCCGATTAATGGCGTCCAGATGTATGCTGCGCTTAGGTCCCTGTTTCTCAATGTTAACGTCTATAGTTGAGTCGTATGATGCTACTTTATATTAATAAACAGCTGAAGTGGATGCTCCTCAACCTCCCTTGTGGCTCTGAGTCCTTCCTACTCAACTATAAATGTTACAGTGTGTGGTGTCCTTCTGCAGGTTTTAAATTGAGGTTATTGTATAAATGTCAAGGTTGAGGCCTGCAGACCTGTTACAGTTCACCGTGGAATAATTTCTGGACCACTGGATCATATTTAATTTATTATTAAAGCTGCCCAATGGCTCTCTGAGCAGAGCAAGCGATGGAAGCCATGCAGTTTCCATATCAATGAGAGAACATTTTGTGTGTTTAGCTTATCTCAAGTTAGGCACATTACAACTAGCCACGCTGCACATTCAAAATTGTATGTAGTCTATAGATGAGTTTAAATACGCGGAATACAGGGGGCCGGCGTCTTGTCCCGCCGGGTGTAACGCACTTCCCATGTCTGTATATTTCCCTGTGTAAAGTAATCGTAGTGAACGTAGTGGACACAATGCACACCGGTTTAAAATCTGCTTACTACAGCTCGCTCTATGACAAATTACACATCATTCACGCCGTTTTGCTCACCTTGAATGACTATGGAATCATGCATTTGTGGGGCATAGATCCACACGAGAGCATTTGGGTGTGGAATAGCACAGCGCAAGTTACCACCATCCTTTTAAAATAACGTGGTAGGTGTGTGCTCCTGCTGAATAAACATAAAAATAAAAATAGTCCAAGACACAGCAAAATAAATGGCATCGGAAGTGATGCTATCTTAAAAAAATGTGTGGTGAAAGTGGTGAAAATGTTCCGCTCTCACAGGTTTTTCATTTTGTGACACTATTTCACATTATTTTTATTGATGATGATGATTGCATATAATATGTATTTATAATGGCAATAATCAAAAGCAGAACCCTTAAACTCTACGGACACATCAAACGATCCCAAACAGGACTGACAAAACTCTGCCTTGAAGGACTAGTGGCCGGCAAGAGAAGCAGAGGAAGACAACCCAAAAGATGGCGCGACAACGTCTACAAGTGGTCAGTACTTGACCTACCAACCCTCAACAGAATTACACTGGACCGGAAACTCTGGAGAAGGCTGACCCATGTTGGTGCACATTCTGCTACAAGCGGAGAAAGTGAACTATGATGATGCAGCACATTAAGTCATGTGTTTAAAATGTTTAAGGGTTTTGAAACAACCCCTAAACATTTTGAAGACATAACTTACTTAGGAGCTTTCGGCATCCTTCATTAGGGCAACGCACATATTTTAAACCGATCTTCTTGGTGTAACTGATTCGATCGACACAGCTTATCTGAGAGAGTGATGCTGCCCATCACTAGCCGCCAGCAGGACCTGCCAGGTGAATTTAATCACCCAGCCCGTGACGTCACGGACTCCTCTCCGTAATGAAGTGGCGACCGGTGTCCGCTCCGTCAGATCGTTCAGTCCGGATGATGAACCATGGCAGCCGTCACCGACGACCACAAAGTGATCCGG
>OMKY01045273.1:0-10019 GCA_900302395.1 Bregmaceros cantori
AAAGTGTCACTCAAATCGTGTTATCCAATCACAGCGCAGTAGATGGGACAAGCGGCGTGGAGACATGACGACCAAACTCCGCCCACGTCTCGAATGGAATAATCTGATTGGTCAGCTCGGATACGGGTGAGTCTGCCTGATTTTCCCCGACCTAATGTACCACTAGCACCATGCAATGCGTGCACGATTGGTTGGTTCTGGTTTTTTCGGGTGCAAAGTTTTGCACTTGGCACCCGAAATTACACTGTGACGCTCCGACTCCTAACTTTGCATGCCGCCAGCAGGTAGGACTAAAAACAGGACCAGGGCTCCGAACAGGACCGGGGCTCCGAACCCTTTTAAGGAACGAAAACCGAAAACGAACAGAATTGTAAGGAATTTTACGAGGAGCAGAAACGGAAATGAAAAAAGATTTCTTCAACTGTTCCGGAAAAAAAAAACAGAACGTTATGAAATCCACAAAACCGGTTAAAAACGTTTTTTTTTTTGTTCTATATTTTATAACATATCCTATTTCCGGTTGTGCATCCATTCAACTTTCACTGTCAGTCATCAAGCCCCATGCATCTGGGGCTCCATCTTGTGGACAGACCAGGAAGCGAATGTAATGGCGTTTTACACCCGGTTTTCATGTAAATACAGTTGCAATGAAGTTTGACAAAATATATTTCGTATAAACTATATCTAAACTTAACATTGCACAAAATAAGGAACTTTAAGAACGAACGAAATGTTCATGTTCTGAACCGCTTCAGGACCGATATTTTGGTAGAGGAACAGTTCCGAGAACGAAAACGTTAAACATAGGCCTGCCTGAACCGTTCGGAACGGGACGTTTTAAAAATAATTCTGTTTTCAAGCCCTGAACAGGACTGAACGCTGTGTCAGCGTGTGTGTTGTGTATTGCCACTACATAGGCAACAGGGTGAAGGCAGAGGCCAGAGGGCGGTTAGAACAGCGGAGAAAATCATCGGCGCCCCCATACCCTCCTTGCAGGAACTTTTCCAGGACAGGGTCAGGAACCGGGCCAAAAGCATCGTAGCGTACTCGAGTAAAAGTACAGAATTACTTCATTTAAAATGTAATGAGTAAAATGAGTAAAAGTTACTTTCAATTATTTAGTGCAAAAAAAAGGCATGAGTCATGAATCAAATCCAGCATACGTTTTTTCTTTCTTTCATTTTTTCATCATTTTCATGTGTGATGCGTGGATGATGTGTTGGTTTTGGCTCGCCAGGCTGCACAGGAGTTTAACTTTACGGCCAAATAAAAGTTTTTCACCATCCACCAATATGATTTGTAATCAGTAATGTGAGGGGACTCAAATGTAATGAGTTAAAAGTACTAAGGTAAAAATGTACTTGGCCGAGGTTGGCCGAGTGGTTATGGACACCGCACCTAACGCGACCCCATTCATGTTAGTGGAGCTTCGTCTACCGCACCGTCCGCAGTGCCGCGAGTTCGACTCCGCTCGTCGACTCGTCTGCCATGTCTACCCCCGATCTCTTCAACCCAGTTTCCGATTAATCCTATCCAATAAAGGATGGAAAAACGGCGCTGACGCTGGAAAAAATAACTTAAAAAAAAAGTACTAAAGTAAAATTACACATTTCAAAAACTACTCAGAAAATTACAAATTACTCATAAAAAGTAATTAATTACAGTCATGTGAGTACATGTAATTCATTAGTTTCCACCACTGTGTATCATTAGCTTTTAGACTGGTACAAGTCTTATTCTGTAGCACACAAGGTCAGTAACATTTCTTGCAGTTCAGTCAAAAGAGTTTTGTATCTCATTTCTTCGTGTGGCCTTTAGTTTTGAAAGTGCTTTTCAGGAATGTAGGCTACGCTATAATACATCACTTCTTTTTTTTCAAAGTGTTGGTATTTCATATCCACACAACCAAACCTCACACGCAGGCACATTCTCCCAAGCTTTCGCAGTTCGGAGGAATTAAGAGTAGATTACCACAACACAATAGTTTCATGGTTTTGCTGGCGTTGGTGTCAGAAACATTCCCGTAGGTATCATAGATCTTGAGTGTGTTGTTTAATGTGTGGTCTGCTTGTGTGTCTGTATCTGCATTTGTGTGTGTGTGTGTGTTTGTGTGAATGCAGTGAGTGGTGTGGTCGGCTTGTGTGTCTGTCTGTATGTATGTGCATGTCTGTATGTGTTGTGTGCACGAGTGAAGTGAGTAGTGTTGTGTATTTGTTGTGTGCATGTTGAAGTGTATATGTTCGCGTGTGTGTGTGTGTGTGTATTTATGTAGTATTAAAACAACTCTATAAGCCTTTAAGCAGATCCATATGTGAGACATCACATACACACGCATGCCCACACACAAACACACTTACCATATCTATAAAACTTTATTATGCAATTTACAGGACACATTTCTATCTCTTTAGATCTTACTCTCTCTCTCGCTCTCTTTTTTTTCCTCGCTCCCGTTCTCTCTCTCTCTCTCTCCCCTTCAGTCTCTCATTCTCTTTTTTCTCACTTTATCTGTACATGTGTGATACCTGGAAGACATCCAGAATCTCTGTCCATCTCACATCATTGAAGGATGTAGAGTGGATTGCCCTAAAGTGAGCCACTGCCTAATGTGGGACGCCTGATTACGCACTGCAAACCTAAATCCATAACCACGCCCTGTGGTAGACTTCGCCCACGAGGGCGGAGTCGACTACCAAAAGCGCATGGAAGTCAGCATGCCGGATGAAGTGAATGCAGTCCATATTTATATACAGTCTATGGTCCAAAATCACTCCATAGTCCCTATATAGTGCACTATATGGGGCACACGCCATTATATAGGGCGTCCGAATCCTCCACATACCCTATAAAGTGCACGCAAAGTATCCCACAATGCATTGTGGAAGGTAGTGAGTATCATTGTAACCTAGTCCAAGCAATATAACCCTTAACATATTGCATTGCAAGACACATTAAAAATGACTTACATTATGTAAAAAAAATGGCACAGTGGGAGTCAATAGTGACCAACCGCGGCAAATAGGGTGGATTGCCCTAATGTGGGCCATTTTTGGCAACTTCCTAATGTGGGTCCGTGGGTTGTCTAATGTGTGACAGTGAAATGTAGAGTTAAACAATTGAAGTTGATGTTAGCATAGTTTGCTTTTACCATAGTTTCACTGGCATTCATTGGTTTAGGGAGGAGCCAGAGGCACTGAAGCTTAGGTGTCCCACTTTAGGCAGTGGCCCACATTAGGACAATGCACCCTAGTTATAAATGTAAGTACATTTGACTTTTTGTGATGATTGTTGAATTGAATAATGTTATAATATCTTTGACAGCGCCGACTCGTAACAATAATAATAATAATAATAATAATAATAAGTCAAGAGTTGGAAAAACAATGTGACGTCTATTTACATGAATGTGTACATATTGTAATGCGAGGCTGCCCCCTCGTGGAGGAGCTGGGGGAATAGACTTGAACCAGGTCGGCAACAGACCGAGCTCAGCCCATTGCCAAGCCTCGTTCAGACTCTATTTATAGGGCCGTGTCTGCACATGCCAAGTGACCAACGGTGCAGGCCCACAATGCACTGCGACGTGCATACACTACAATATTGTATAGTGTCTGTAATATAGTGTCTCTCTATCTGTGTCTCGCAAACACAAAAAAAAACACTAGGATTGCTATGATCTGTGTGACCACAGAGAATAATGTCATCGCATGTTGAAATCTTGGTGCGACTGGACTTACTTCTGCTGCGCCCTAGAGGCGCCCTGGAGCACATGTGCCCAGCCCTCATGTCGTTTATGAAGACAATAGGGCTTGTGCATGGCGATGTCATGGCTTGTGGGTGGCACATAGTTTGCACGTACGGTGAAATAAACGTACATGTATGGTGAAGTGGTATACCTTACCACTTCACGTCCATTTCATTAGGGTAAGCGTGAAAGCGTAGGGAGTAGGGGATATGGGAGCGATTTTGGACACAGCCTCTGTCTGTTATGACATCCTGTGCCATGTATTCAGAAGAATACAATTTTTTAAATTAATTTATTTCGCTAACTCCACCACTAGAAAAAAAAATACATGTTTTGGTATAAATGAAAGTAATTGAAGAGTTTGTGGTTAAATTGAGCCCATATCACCAATACATCTCTATGTATTTCGAGCGGTGTTCATCCCGGCACTCATTTTCCCCCCGGGAGTAACTAACACTAGAAACTTTCCATTGCATGTCGACTCTTTACGTATCTACTCTATTTTGTACACATTGGCTCCCCCACACGGCCGCCGTGCGAAGGTACATGAAGTGGTTGCCGGTTTGAACGCAGTTCAACTTTGTTTCTTCACTGACTCGTGTGATCGCTGAGGATCAACTCATGTAATTTACTTGTAGTTGTAACCACTCGTTACGGTTGTGAATGGTGTGTATTTGTTGTAATGTGAATTTGGTGAATGGTGTGTATTTGTTGTAAGCCTTGCCTTGCCTATCCCGTGACGTCAAGTTGTCGTCGTTGGGGCACCATTGAAGACGCAGCTATCGTTCTCCTCCATCCATCTCTGTCCTCTGCAGCTCTTTGGGATTCTGCGAACGTCAGGCCTGTCCATTCTTGTATGTTGTCCTCCCACCTCTTCCGTTGTCTTCCCCTTCTTCGTCCCCCTCTCACCGTTCCTTGCAAGATGGTCTTCGCCAGGCCCGTTGAGCGGGACACATGTCCATACCATTTCAGCTTCCTCTTCCTTACTGTTGTGAGGAGAGTGTCGTGTGGTCCTATGGCCTGTTGGATCCTTGTGTGGACTTCCTCATTTGTGATATGGTCTGTGTAGCGTATGCCAAGGATCTTCCGGTAGCATCTGTATTCTGTTGCCAGGATCCTTCTTTGAAGCTCAGCTGTTAAAGTCCATGACTCACAGGCATACAGGAAGACCGAGAGGGCCAGCGTGCGCATCAGGTGGATCTTGTGCCGCAGACTGATGTTTTTGTCCTTCCAGATGGTTTGTACTAATACACTACTGATACACCAATAATACACCACTAATACACTACTAATACACTACTAATACACCACTAATACACCGCTAATACACTCATATATTTGGGCACACCTGCTGTTTCGCTAATACCTTTAGTGCAAATTATTGGAACACCAATTCTAAAAGGAAGATACAAGTGTGTCCGTTTTACCTGTTAATTAAATTAATCACTGCCGACCTCACTGATTGCGGGGTCATTGAGAATTTTGCACGCTTATACACAGAGACAACACACACACACACACACACACACACACACACACACACTGTCAGCTACACACAGATACACAAAGGCATATACCAAACACACCAGTCCGTCAGTCATTCACAGACACACAGATATACACCACTGTCCCTGCAGTCATACACAGACACACATAAACACGCACACACACAGAGGACAGAAAGGGCAGTCTCGCCGTCAGCATTGTTCTAACATGAATTATGTATTTTCTAAACAGCTTTAAACTTGAATCACTGACATTTAGGCTATGGCTGTCCTCATTAGCATAGACCCCGGCCATGATGTGGAAGGATGCCATAGGATAGGGCAGGACATATTTTTAGGAACATGGTATGGGAAGTAATTTACATAACACATGGTTTACCACAACAGTCTTCACCAAACTGAGCTGGATATGGTCATGCTGTTGTTATCTGCGCCTAGCCGGTTACGTTTTCAGTCGTGTTGGTTGGTTGTCCCTAAGATAACTGAAAAAAGTTGTGCACGGATCTGGATGAAATTTTGCAGAGATGTTGGAAATGACAAACGGAAGATTTGATTACATTTTGGTGCATTTCTGTAGCCTATAAAGTAACATAATCATACTTAATCACCAACTTAGCGATAGATTGCTATAGGCGCTTTCCGCGGTCACGTGACCAGACTTCCGGGTCGCAACGGCAGGTGCGGAAATGTAGTTGGCTCGTCCTGAGAATGTTCGCCGGTGGCGTCAATCGCAATCGCGCTACTCTAGGAGCACTTGCATTGATAATGGGTTGCCACACATTAAAAGTACTATTTTTTTTTGTACGACTACAGCGCAGGTTTGCAATCTGAGTGCTTCGAGTTCATCATAAAGTCATGACAAACCAACAATCAGTCTGGTTGACTGGATAGGTCATTATGTGAAATACAAACAACAACGAACAGGCTTAACAAATGCATAACTAATGCTTAACAAGGAGTCACTGTAGGAGTCATTAGTTAATGATTAAGTAATGAGAAATAATTAAGAGATAATGCTTAACTAAGGGTGAACTATGTACATTTATTACATTTATTATGAAGTGTTACCCATATTTGTTCTCAAAAACAATGGAAGTAATGGTTTAGTTTAGTGGATGGTAAAGGACACTGAGCTGAAACATTCCAGACTCACAATGGATGTCTTTCAAAGTTATCTTTTCCGTGCTTTCAAAACAAGTTTGAATGATGTTACGTTCAAAATGGAATGCAGCCAAATGGCTGTGATCGACAAATGTCTGCTGAGTGCATTAAGCTTGTGCAGCCATGGTCAATTACAATGATCCATGAAACAGGAGCTGGTAATGTGGTGTTCAGTAGACGGTCTGCTCTTGTTACAGTAATGTGCTGCCATCTTCCACTAACGCAATCAGTTTCTTGATGAGCGTATAATAATAGCATGATAACACAATGTTTCCATTGTAGCAGAAACTCCTGGTCTTACCTGTGAACACAGAGATGTTGTGAGGTCTTGTGACCTGCGCCGGAGGCGGAGCCGTGGAGCAGGTTATGTTTTTGGTCGCGTTGGTTTGTCTGTCACCAGGATAACTGAAAAAAGTTGTGCACAGATCTGGATGAAGTCTTGTACAGTTGTTGGAAATGACACACAGAACAATTGATTAAAATTTGGTGCATTTCTGTAGCCTATAAGTAACATAACAGAGGTCCCAACTCCTCGGTGGTGTGATGTCAGGAATTATGCGTGTGCGCAGTGAACAACCCAAAGCTAACGGCTAACTGCTAACAACCAGTGTCCGGTGTGCGTCATGCCATGCAAGTTCCGCCCTGCGGAATTGTTCCCCCCCTAGACACCGAGTCAAAAGGTAATCGATAGAATACTGTTTGAAAATATAGCCTATGTAAACGTGACCGCGGTAACACTGAATATCAAATACATACCGGCGTAGGTAAGGTAAGGGACCGTCTGCAAATTCTCCCGACAATTACTATCTACTATACGCTGATATAATGTATGGGATTCCAGAGCATCTAGATATTTTGGCATCAGTGACCCCATGGCCTTGGCGCAGGTTTGTAGTTATTATGATTTTAAAGGCTACAAGCGTTAGGTGTTTTTATCCTGTTGCGTCGACCAGAGGCTGGCGCAGGGCTTATGAGGTGAATGCAGCCAATCCGGGTCTTGCTTTCCTATTGGTAATTGTTGATTGCTGGCAGCTTCAACTTCAAGTGTGCAGCACAGCAACAATCTCCTTGTTTTCAAGTAATTTTTTGGGTGCAAGCGCCGTTTTTCATTCTTATAGAGAGAAGTAGTGACAGGATTAAATCAGACTGGGATGAAGAGTCGAGGGAGACATTGCAGAAAAGCCGCAAAGGGTATGAGAACCTGTGGCGCTGCTCACCCTGTTGTTTGAGGGGGCGCGCTCTATAACCACTCTTCCCTGTTTTAGATGCTTTTGATATTATAGCTATTATAACATAGAGATACTAAAAGCCTATAAAATGGTCAGAATGAACCATTTGTATTTTCAGTGTAAAAAACATTGTCCACCGCTTGTAAAGAATGGATAAAACCCCAGCACGTCCAAACTCCTCAGGTTGAGTATATGTAACATTCAGACGGAGAGAGTTGTAGCGTGCCTGTAGCACGGAGCCGTGCCCCGTGAGCTGCTCCAACACTTTCCACTGCCAGCCCTGGACTCTCCTCTGAACCTAATGATAGATATAAGCCTGCTGGACACACTGCTTTCACTACGATCGATGGGAGAGAGAGAGAGCGGTGGAAGGAGGAGAGAGAGAGGGAGGGGGATGGGCACGGAGGGAGCGAGAGAGAGGCTCTTCTAGGCTAATATTTAACCAGAGCTCTGAACAATCGGTTCAAGGAACAGAAACCGTAAACGAACAGAACTATACGGAATTTTACGAGGAGCGGAAACGGAAAAAGATTTATTTAACTGTTCCGGAACAGAAACGGAACATTATGAAATCCGCAAAATCGGTTAAAAAAGGTTTTTTTTGTTCTCTATATATTTTAACATATCCTATGTCTGGGAGACTATTTCCATCCACTTTCACTGTCAGTCATCAAGCCCCATGCATCTGGGGCTCCATCTTGTGGACAGGCGAGGAAGCGAATGTAATGGCGTTTTAAACCCTGTTTTATAGCCTATAAGAAATAATGAGTAGTTTTCGAAAGGTTAAGGCGTAGAAAGTACTGATATTTGTGTTAAAAATGTAATGAGTACAAGTAAAAAATTTGTCAGAGAAATAAATACTTCTAAAAGTACTAGTTACAAAAAAATTACTTGAGGGAGTACTTTAGTACTGCCTCAAGTACTTTGTTACTTGGCATCTTTGGAATTAACTAAGATCTTCCCGGATCTCGTGGGACCATCAACGGACCAATATGGCTGCCATGACTGGCTTTGGGGCATGAATCTTCTGAAAACGCAGCTTTGAGGTTGTTACAATGTCTTTAGTGTTTGCTACCACGCGCTCTCCCTGGTCTGTTGATGACTAACACACCTCTCTAGGGTGCTAGAAATATGCCCTCCGTTTCTTTTTAGCTGCGTGGATGGGTAAGTGTTTTGCAAAATGATGAATCTAATAAATGTATGATGAACTATTGGGAGTTTAATGGGAAAAAGTTACAAAACAGCTTTTATTGTGTTTTTTTTGTTAATTGCATTCACTCTCTTTTGGAGACAACAGACTTAAAAAATAGTAGTTTGTTTAGCAATGATTATGTTTCATAGGGTAGATCCATGGCTATTTAAAGTTTAAATTGCCTCAAAAAAGCTTAGGCCTCTAAATGTTAAATGGGTTAGTTCACAATCTGTAATAAGATGGTAAGACATAAAAATGTCTTAAAAATGTGATACTCAGCCTCGGGTTCCAAGATAATGCCAGCAGGCCGAACAGAACGATGCCTGCTGGTTAAATAGAGTGAGCCACAGGTGTTAGCCGTTATCCAGTTAGCCATACTCTTCTTTGTGGCTCGACCCTTACCGAAAGCAGAGCACCCAGTGCCTTAAGCGCCCCCTCTACCGCAAGCTTTCGGAAGCTGTACACAACAGTTTCATAATTAATGCTAACAATCATTCCGATTTTAAAGGAAAAAGCCAGTAAAATTAGCTGATTAATCGGTGATCGAAATAATCGTTAGTTGCAGCCATAAACATATATAATCTACACAGTAAATGTTGCAGTGTTAAATATGCAGTGTCAAAGTTAATTGACTCTTTCAGAGTTATAACAACAGAGAGAGTTGAATACTTACTAGTCTTGGTGTTAATTTGCAGAGTTACTAGGCGCTGTGTCAATTCTATAACTCTATAAAGCCCTACGCAAAGCCCACCCACCTCGTCCTCTCTCAAACTTTAAAGAGCGCCACTTTCATTGCATCATGATTCATGCGGCACCCGAACCTTGGCGCAGACCGAGGTCCGGCTTGGACCCCAGGGGTTTGGGTCGCAGTAGCGCTGCCGACTCGCCTTGTCGCAGGCCCTCACGACCTTCGACCGCTCAGACGCAGACGCCCGTCCCTTCATGGACGTGCCGGCGGTGCTGTACAGTGTTAGCCAGTGTTCATTTTTTACCCAATTTCAAGTTAATTTTAAGAGGAGTTAAACTCTATGTAAATAGTTAATTTAACACCAAATCTGATAAGGACCAAATACTCCCAGACAGTGTTAAATTTACCTCTGTGTTGATTTAACCACTGCGAAATTTACTGTGTACCATTCAACCTCACACCAAACATAAGTGAACATGTTTACGTTTCTATGAACAGT
>OMKY01045275.1:0-10334 GCA_900302395.1 Bregmaceros cantori
CAGGATGCGGTTGTTGAACTTCAGGAACCTGCAGAGGATATGGCACAGGTGTTATGGGAGTAGTAGGATCAGTGGGACAATACACAATGTTTTGCAATATACAATTATACAATTTTGCAATTGCATAATCGTATACTCATCAAAATTGTCAATATCGGTCCGCGTTGGCCGAGTGGTTAGACACCGCACCTAACGCGACCCCATTCATGTTAGTGGCGATGTGTCTACCGCAGCGCCGCGAGTTCGACTCCGCTCGTCGACTTGTCTGCAATGTCTACCCCCGATCTCTTCAACCCAGTTTCCGACTAATCCTGTCCAATAAAGATGGAAAAACAGCGCTGACGCCTGAAAAAAATAACTTTAAAAAAAATTGACAATATCGTACCTTCTCTAGTGCCCTTATAATTTTATTTTTTCAAGGTTTTTTTTCAGCCCATACAGGCTGTTTTTTCCAATCTTTATTTATTAGGGTTAGCGGAAACAGGTGAAGATCGTGGGGCAGAAATACGTCGAGAGATTCGAACCATCGACTCACCGAGCCTGTGCTCTCATAATTATGAAAACATTTATAGAAGTGGGTAGAGGTAGGTAGAAATTAAGAGAACACCTCTAGCAGCTTGCTTGTTTAATTAGGAACGTCATAGCAACAAGAAGGAGATCTATGCTTTTTACAGAGCATGGCACAGATGATGTCACAATGTACATTAGTGTTTATTGTGACGTACATCCAGTCTCTCTCTGACTGCTTGATTGGCTGCTAGAATGTCCCGTCAACCCCTCACCAATGCCTCAGGATTCAATACTGTTGAAAAGTAAGTATATTTTTGCTCTGCCACACAAACGAGTTAACACACCTGTCTGACCGAGCCTCATCAGAGCGCGCACGTACACACACACATGCACAGAATTTGCACTATAGTAGTGTCTAATATTAATATAGATAGATAGTGCAGATAGTGCAGATTCTATATAAGTCAAGTACAAGTAAGCAATGTGGGGAAAAGCGATTAACAAACAACTATTTGCACGCATGGGTTTTACCCTTACCTGCGCAGTGCTGCGGTTTCAAATTCTCTGTGAAGTGTAATTATTTTTATATATTTGATATATTTTTATATATGCATGATGACGCAATGACACTACCACTGTGTCACTGAGGTGAGGACTAGTTATACCTAGAAAAAAAAAGTATAAAAAAGGCATTTCTGGTTGGGGGTGGCATAGTGGTTAAAGAGCACGTCTCCCAGGCCACAGGCCGAGCAGCGCCGTGGGTTGGCATACCCTCTCAGGCTTTTCTGCAATGTCTCCCCCTGACTCTTCATCCCTGTTCCTGTCTCCATCTTAACGGAGCTTGCGCCCAAAAAATAACATATATAAAAAAAGGCCATCCATTGTATTCAATTGCAAAAAAATCCTTTAAAATGTGCATATTAAAAATAAACAAAAACATCCTCACTTGTCCTTCCAGTAGTAGTGACTCCATTGTCCACACAAGTCCTCGATACCAGCCATGGTGTGTTCCATCACCTGCAGACAGAGGACAATCAGCACACAGGAACACCATGGACAAGTCAAATGCCATCAACGGAATCCCACAGTTCATTTCCGAGATTCACAATTCTGTGTTTCTGATGAAGTGTTACTCTTACTTTGTTATATGTTACTGAATTTTCTATACTATATTTATTATGGACCAATTTACTGTTCTAAACTGTTCTTCAATTTGAAACCTAAATTCCCCGACCTCTGCTCGTATTCCAAATCAAACCAGGTCCATTAGGAAGTGAGTTATCCGTTTAGTGCAATTGGATTCATCCCAAGACACCAGATGACCTGCAGAGTTGAAGTCAGAACTACCTTTGTGTTTGATTCTGACTTTTTCCCCTCACATTAAACTATGCAAGGTGAACTGTTCGGACAGCAACACAGAAGCTGTATGTGACAAAGCTTTTCTGACTTCTCCACTCCGACACTGAGGAGTTTGATGGCTTCAGTGACGAGGAGGAAAGCAATCGATAACACCTTGTGTTTTGCTTTGCCAAGCGCGCCGTTGTTTTGACAAACGCTGTTATTCCTGGGCGCGTTCGGAAACTGATGATTACTGTTCTGTTCAGTTAAACTAAATATTCAATTCAGTAGATGGCCACGGCTTTTAGGCTGGTGTCGCTTATATAAATACTTTTCCATGTTTTCTTAAAAATGACGGGGGTGCGGCTTTTAGAGAGGTGCGCTCAATGGTCCGGAATATATGGTAGATCTCTCTCCGTATCAATTGCATGTTGAAAGCAATCGTGGATGCTGGTGGTACAGGTGCTGGCGCTCGCTCAGCCCCAGCTTAACCCCCAGACCTTCCGTTGAAAAACAAGTTTGATGTATTGAACGTGGCTGAGTTCCATGCTCTTGACACCTGACCTGGTTCACAATAACCTAGATTGCGCTCACCTGTCCAACCCTCTCCTCCCTTCATCCAGCCACCTTCCTTCTCTGCTCAGCGTCCCCTGCCGCCATACAGGCACAGAGCAACGGTCTTGCAGAGGCATAGCGATTCCAGGCAACCAGTAGCTTGGCAAGACAGAACCAACTTATCTTCCACGCATTGCACGCGATTAGAGCAAAATTAAAAATCGAATTTATTCAATCACAGCACAGTAGGCGGAGCAAATGACGACGGCGCTTCTTGGTCACGTAACATACCAAACTTCGCCCATATCTCGTGGCTCTGATTGGCCGGCCTTCCCGATAATCTGATAATCTACGTGCGATTCGTTGGTTCTGGCTTGCCAAGCTAGGCAACCAGAGGTGATCAGCCCTTCTGTGCTGCTTGTCGGGACCTCCATGGTCCACACAGTGCGGGCAGGGAAGACTTATCATGGAGCCTGGGTATTTATTAAAAATATAGTAATTGGAGTGATGCGGTTGTTGGCATGGTGGAGGATTTCCACGCTATAGGCAGGCAACAATTATTCAAACCAAATATACAAAGAAATAGTTCCTCTAGCCCGAGTCTGCCCACTCACCCGCAGGTGGATCTCCACGTTGATGTTATCCATGTTGCGGTTGGTTCGTCGCACGTTGATCAGTTCAATGAGTGGTCGGATGCTGATCCCCTGTTGAACGTAAAGAACACCACAAACATTCAATTCACAATTGCAAAGTGGATGACATCAGCAACATCAGAACACGGCTGACATTGTTTGGAGGGTTGGTATGAGAAACTGTTCAGGCCCGTCTATGAACCATACGTGGGGCAGTATGGAGCTACTCTCTAAACAGGTGAGTTTGGGTAAATATTTTCATGATACAAATGATTATATGGAGAGTTGGTAGAACAAATTCTCGGGGTGTAATTGTCTATATGTCTGATTCAGCATAGTGCAGGTGTGGGCCATTCGGGCCTACTTGTTCTCATAATGGTGCCGGTCGGTTGGACAGCAGCTGGTAGCTGCGACACTTTTGGGTATTGATTCAGACATGCGTCGGCCATACATACATCCAAATGTCAAGTTCCCATTTGTATTGACCCTAAAACTTGACAACTGGTATATTCATTCTTTGGTTTTATCACATTTTGTGTTCAAATTATTTTTTCGGCGTATGCACCATCTCAATCTCAATTGTTATTGACGGGGTTCGTGTGAAAGAAGGATGAGAGAAATGGGGGAAGACTTTGCAAAAAAATGTCGACAAGGCGAGGAAAACTTGCAATGCTGCAACTAACTGTGAACTAACTCACAGGCGCTATATATGTGCTGGATGTGGAGGTCTTGAAGACTGCCACAGAGCCAGCATGGTTTTGTCGTATGGTATTGTCAAGTGGCAAGTGTTTTATATGTCAGGGAGCATCATCAACTTTTGCTACCAATGCTGCTACGTCATCGATTGGCGCCTCAGCCGGATGGTTAGGTAGACAGAGGCATAAACATTCCAATGCCTTCTACAACAGTCATGTCTGTTGTGTGGGTGTTTCTGTTCCTGTTTTGGATTTGCAAAACCTGTTGTTGTCGTGCCCAAAGCGGATCAATACAGTGCTACAAGTCTATTAGCTGATATTTTGCAAATGAGAATATAGCCATTTAAAACATGCAAACATGTTCACTAATCCAGCGTTACATTGCACATTGTAGTACCCGCATGTAATTGCTAATATCGGCAATTTAAAAACAACACGATAGCATTCACCATCTATGCATGAAATCCCTGTTGATAACCAATATTAGTATTGCAGTGTATGGCGAAAGATCTATTGACTTGCCACAAGATGTAGATGTCGGTGGAACAAGAACGGTTGATAACGCCCAATTGTAGTCAACTAAGCTCACAATAGTATAATGAAATAAATAAAGATAACATAACATTTGTATTTGTATCTATTTGCGGTCTTCGCACCAACATGACAAAGGGCGTCTCCTAGGTGAGATTTCTCTCCCATAACAAAAGTAGAACTGAGACACCACACGATCTGCATGCAACTCCTAAACCCAAAAGTTAGGGTCTATCCGTGTGATTGCCCCTCTTCTGTCGTACTCCCCTGTTGTGCGTGTGTGTATATGTGTGTGTCCTTTACACACCCATCACACTTGTACATACAGACAATAGTTTCAAAAACATTCAGTGTGATGATCCTTATGACCCTTAAATAAAAATGTAAATGACAGTAAGTTTTGAAATTTGATCTTGTAGATTAGTCTTCAGTTATGCCGACCTCATCTCACTCTACCTGTATGAATACGGTGAATATGATGATGGCGATGGTAGCGGTGATGAAGAGCTGGCGCCGGCCGATGTTGTCCGGCAGTGTGTAGGCGAGGGCGAATGAGATGGCCCCTCGCAGGCCACCGTACGACAAACCAAACTGATCCTTCATTGTGAATGGGATGGTGCGGAACGGGTTGATGATCTGAGTCAGGACCAGCACGCCTGTCGGACACACAGAGGACCGCACCAAGGATGTTACAGACCAAACTAATAAGATACACGTTATAGACAGTGTCGGCGAAAATTGTGTTGATACTCTCACGGCATGCATAATCTTCTACAACAGCAGACAAAACTAACGTTGGCCATCGAGTGGGTCTGATTGTAGTAAAAACGTGGCCTAATTCCAGGGATGTTCACTTTTGTCTATCTCCTGTGAGTAGTGCAAAGGCCATGATATTCTGATCACTAGATTGGCCCTGGTGCCTCCTCAAGGGGTAGTGCCACTCCACCCTCAAATTCAGCGGGTGTAACAGGTGTTAAAGGCTGCACAGTACATTACCGTAGAATTGACCGCTATATGAAGTCCTCTGTATGTTCTGTCTGGAGACTGGAAGGGTGTAAACTTCTCCCAAATCGTACTACTCCCGTTGCATTGTGGGAACTCCCACCCTCTCTCTGATTGGCCGGTTGAGTTGTGCGTGATGTTTAAGCCGCAGCTCCCCCTGGTGTCATTTCACACCCATTACACGGGCAATGCGACACTGCTTGTTAGTCAGTGCCAGTGACGACTAACCAGTGGCCATGGAGAGGCCGCATTTAGCTTCCATGGCCCTCGACTATGGAATGGCCTACCAGAGGCCCTCAGGGCCGTGGAGACTGTCGATGTTTTTAAGAAGAAACTCAAGACACATCTTTGATCTGGCTTATAACTAGGATGTTGCTGTCATCGATACATCAGCCTACTGTAGGTGTTTGTGTGTGTGTCTGTGTGTGTGTGTATGTCTATGGTTGAGTGTGCGTTTGGTTGTTTGGAGGCTGTGGGTAACGTTGTCCTGTTCAATGTTCGGTTTCTGTAAAGCACTTTGTGTTGCTCTGCATGAAAGGTGTTATACAAATAAAGTTTGAGTTTAAATATTGAATTGAATTATGCATCCAGAATAATCCAAATGCATCCAAAATAAAATCCAAAATCACAAATATTATCCAATGGCTTTGTGTATAGTCTTCACAACTCGTACCCAGGCCTCTCCAGACAAAGGCGAACAGCAGGGTGAACAGGATATATCCCCAGTTCCACTCGTGGTCGGTGGTGATGGTGACCACGCCCAGAAAGAAGAAGATGAGCGTCTCTGAGATGGAGCCGAGCATCTTGATGACGTGGCGGACCGTCGTGCACGAGCGCTGCGACACATTCTCCTCCACGTAGTACTTCATGGTGATGGCGCACATCACGATGCTGCAGGCACACGTGGGGATGTAAACAAAAAACAAGGTTTTTACTAAGTACTACTATTTTTTTGACAGATTGAATTCATATGTTCAAACTAGTTTCTATTTAAAGATACTAAATCATGGGAGACGCACGGTGGCAGAGTGGTTAGGGCACACGTGCCCCAGACCAAAGGCCGAGCTGCGCCGCGCATTCATATACCTTCTCTGGATTTCCCCCCCGACTCTTCATCCCAGTTTCCGATTTAATCCTGTCATCATTGTCTATCTCTCGCAATAAAGAATTAAAAACGGCGCTTGCGCCCAAAAAAATGACTTGAAGGAAAAAAAAATTCCTAAATCATGTCTCCTGCGCAAGCTGAGGTAAAAGAAAATGGTGTGGTTATTAACACATATCAGTATTCAGATTCTATTGAGTCACACACTCTCATGTTGTCATGTGATGTCACCAGCAGTGACTGAAGGACTGACCAATTGTAAACGTATGTTTAGTTTGTTGGTTTGTTTGTCTCTGGACTGAACTACTCAAAAAGTTATGGATGGATTTCCATGACATTTTCACCACAGATGGGTATCGCCCTCATATTTCAATTTAGAAATAGCATTGGTGGAGGTTTACGTTCTCTGGGTGCTTCTAGTTTAGGTTGCTTAGGTGTCATCAGACAGAGGTAAGTGTTTGGTCAGTCCTCTTAAACGTGTTTAATATGGGTTGTTCCCAATGAGAGTCACCATTCCCAGTGTCATGGACCCGCCTCTTTTCTTGGATACTGAGCACCGTTAAGCCCCACACCACACTGATGATCAAAATAATCGTTAGTCACGGCCCTAAAAATATTGGATAACGGAGAAGATGATGTCACTCACGCCAGAATGGAAGAGATCCCAAACAGCTCGGCCACCAGGTACGCCAGGTAGCTGTACATAAAGATGAAGAGCGGTTCGATGGCGCGCACGTTCCCGGTGAAGCGCGAGGTGAAGGCCGCCACCAGGCCGAACAGCACGCCAAAGCCCAAGCCTCCAAACCCCACCACGAAGAACCGAGCCACGCCCAGGAAGACGTCGACCGGCTCCACCACCGGCATGTCTGCCACAAAGTTGAACATGTTGTACAGGACCTAGAACACATGCACATATACAGAGTTTAATTCAATACCAATGTTTATCAAATCAAACTTTATATAGCACCTTTCACGGAGAGCAATTGAAAGTGATTCACAGCAACACAACAAAACAACAAAATTAAAAAAGAACAATTGACTCACAACCTTCCCAACTCATTAAGCAAGCATAGGCACATACCCATATGCGCACACACACACACGCTGGAAATGGATTTGTCAATAATATAGACATGGCTTGGTGCCGAGGATATACAACAATAGCCAGAGGAAACACTGGATTTATGAATGGCATTCATTCTTTCAAACCATGTACTAATATATTAGATTGC
Source organism: Bregmaceros cantori (assembly GCA_900302395.1). Classification (NCBI taxonomy): domain Eukaryota; kingdom Metazoa; phylum Chordata; class Actinopteri; order Gadiformes; family Bregmacerotidae; genus Bregmaceros; species Bregmaceros cantori. The sequence continues at coordinate 7,598 of OMKY01045275.1, forward strand.
GTGTTTCATCTACACATCAGGAACAGAGTCCCCAAACACCTCCGCAGCACGTTTACATTATGTAAATTATTTAAAAATGTTCATCCATAAACTCTCACAAATTTCTCGTCCTAGCAAAAACATGGTTTATCCAATTACTCAATTAATCAGATGGAAATTTTGGCCGACTGTTCGACTAGTAGTGTGGGGGTGGAAAGGAGAAAGAAAGAAAGAAAAAAAATGTTGACACATTTTTCTAAATTAATATAAATTAAGTTGCAGCAACTCTACCGGTGATAATGTCACTGGACACCAGAAGGTCAGGTGCAAAAGGCTGCTTATTCAAATACAGCCAATTATTCTTGTGCACAGAGGTAATAAGGTAGACAAATAATACAATCTGTTCAGTGCCGGCTGGACAATTCAATCACTTCAGACACACACAGCCAACAGCTATCTCTGGCTTCTCTGGTGACTAACGGCTGCCGCCATGCCCCTGTTTGTCTAGGGTATGAACAATGACTTCAACACCTAATAGCGCAAGCTTCATTAAACCAAGATCACATGCTTCTCCATTATAGGGATAGTAGTGACCATAATAAATAAATCATCTATAACATGTCACATGTAAGTGGCTGTGGCCTCTTGTGAAAGGCGTTTTCGTTCAAGCCCATTTACCGTATTTTCTGCCCTATAAAAGGCGTTCATTTTCATAAAATAACGAGGTGCGCCTTAAAATCCAGTGTGCCTTATATGTGGAAAAACCTAAAGCATATAAGGCCCATGCGCTGAACGTTACGCTTTAAACACACACACATAGAGGTATTGTGAATGTGATTTGTGGTTATCTGTCCCGTTTATCTTGGTGCGCCTTATAGTCCGGTGCACCTTGTATACGTTTTTTTTTTTGCTTACAAAGACTGCTCATCGGGGGTGCGCCTTATAATCCGGTGTGCCTTATAGTTTGGAAAATACGGTACATGTTGAAGAAAGAATTAATTCTTAATAGTGCATCTTGCGGTGGCGCCATGTTCATTACACCGTAATGAATATGTTTAATTAGTTGGAATCAACACGCTATATATACACAGGCACAAAATTAAATGATTTCATATCCATTTTTCAATTTTTCGAATTATTCTGCATCTTTTTGCATCAAACTGAGGTAGGCTCTCTTCTGGTGATGTGATCGAATCAAATGCAGTGTGTACAGCCTATGTCTTTTCTCAGATTTCCGCATTGACAATCCTTCATACTGGCTTTAGTTTGATTCAAATGGATGGTTAAATTGCTGCAAATTTGTAGGTATTTTTTTAATTAGGATGTTTTCTCAATGTCCTCTTTCTTCTCTCTCGTCCTCCGTTAAAGGAGTTCTAACCACTCTGCTGTCCACAATTGATGGCTTAGAATAGGGCTAGGTCAGTAAAGGGCATAGGCAATCAGGGTTGGTTAGGTAAACTTCTAGTGAATTTTTAAAACTAAAATCTAAAAAAAAAAAAAAATTACTGCTGTGAAGTGTCTTGAGGCAACCCCGGTAGCGATTTTGGTGCTATACAAAAATCTGTTGAGGAAAAGAAAAAGAAAAAAGGAACAAGTCAACTCTCCGCTAATATTTAAAATATACTCAACTCTTGCAGCATCAGCTATGTCAACACTAAATGTGCATTGAGGTTTGAAGTACCACCAAATATTCTCCAAAAATGACACCTGAACACAGCAACTCATATAAATAAGAGGATCGCTTTTTAATTTAAATATGTGTTTTGACATTTTTGGCAATACGTTTATAATATTGTAGTACAAGTGAGGAAGTCTTTGGTGCTAAAAGTGTTGAAACAGTTGTAGTGACAGAAACAAAACAGGCATCCTCAAATAACGCTAAAATTGTTTTGGAAAGTACAAATCAAGGCAATAAGTTGTTATATTTTTAGTTATTTTGGGTTGATGCATCATGATTATCATTACTTGAGTAATCATTGCTGCTCTATATTGTTGTTGCTTATAACATAACATAATTTTAATATTTTTACATACTTACTTTCAGAAAATTGGGAATTGCATGCTTCCAATCTTCCTTTGTGACAATGTTGCTCAATACCCTTTCACTAGTGGCTCTATTATTTCTCATCCTGTTGTACTTTGTAACTGGAATTGCCAAATGTACATAATTTCACATCTGGTATTAATAAAGTAATGTGATACATTCTTACTACTACCATAATTCCAGAGAATTCCATGCACTTATTAGCTAGCTACTGAGCAGGACAACACAAAAGACAACATATATTCAAAACGTTTAATCAAGGTTTTGGTATGAACAAACAGCGGGACAAGTAGCCAGCCAGTGTCTCAGTCAGTGTAAACAGTCTCAAGTAGGACCCGTGCCGGGGGGTTAGCGTTTGCTAAAGCACATTTTCAAACGACTGAAGGATTAGCTCAGCCCAGACTCCGCCCTTGTGGCGAAACCGGTTGGGGGACATCTCGACAAACAGGAACAAAGACTTGTCTGCTACTTTGCGCGTACCCAAAACACACACTCCTATAGGCACCTACCGAAAACACTTCCACTAGCCCATACAGGCAGTTGAGGTTTGTGTTACGGAATGCATATGGATCAACAAGGATGGCTTGCACTAAATAAGCGATTTAAAAAAGGGGAGAGATACATCTGGACTGAAGATCTCCGAGTTGCATCAGAACCACAGGATAGCAGAAGCTACATATAGGTCATCCGGTGACCATCTAGTGAGGTTTATAC
>OMKY01045276.1:0-10561 GCA_900302395.1 Bregmaceros cantori
AACAGGCAACCCATAGCATGCGACTCAAAACATTCCGTAGTCTCCTATCCAATACTTTATTGGGTAGGGGCCAGCTCCTGTGATTATTCCCTCGTCGAGTTGTGGCCGTCTCTGAGCCATTTTCTACTCGTACGAGTTTCCACCTGTCGAATATGAGGCTAGCTGGTACGCACGCAGTCGCATCTTCCGCTTGTCTGTTTAGAACTAAATTCCTCGTGAGTCCAATCCTACTCACGTTATTCAGCCAGTATCTCTGGCGTATTTGTGAGAGTCTTCGTAACACTCTCTTTGAGCTGAATGCTCATTTGGCATTGTATTCCAGTACACCAAGCACGCACCATTGACATGCATCCACACACTCTACTCCTATCTTGCATGTTTAATGGTAGTTGTAAATCAACTACCATCGAAATTCATAACAGCAATGTTAATATTACAAACTGTTTTATAGTAATAGCATGAAAGAGCCTACTCTTCCAGGCTAAATGATAACATCTTGGGCTTTCACGCAAGCGTACGTGTTGTCTTTATAGAATTGGAGCCTTGACACTGGAAAAATTGCATTAGGAACAACATATATTCAACACGTTTGAGCAAAGAATAGGCCAAACCATGAAACTGTTAATCGCTGCCGATTAATCGATTATCAAATTAGTTGGCGATTATTTCAATAATCGATTATCGATTAATCAGCTGCAGCTCTACAGCTAATACAGTAGAACACTTTAATACAGTTTAATACAGCTGAATTCATCTCTTTGTTATGAGGACTTGAGGATAGTGAAAGTGAATCAATCAACTGAATAACTAAGAAAACAACAAAAGTGTATAGAGAATAATAAGCATTCATAACAGGCACATCCCACAGTGTCACAGCGTCAACTAAATAACTAGCGTTATTCTATAACGCTAGTTAGCCTAGCTACCCGGCTCTGTAAATTCCTCTGTCAAGACTGGTTATTTCTTATACCGCCTCCGAGTTCCAGTTTTCAGAAGGTGTTATCACTTGAGCTGTGCTTTACTGGCTAAAAGACATCGCTGTGGATTATGCTGTGAGATCCCAACCTGACTTCAGGGAGTTGGCGCAGCTTTCTCCTTGCATTCTGCCTTCTCAGCGGCTTTCCAACACGATCCAGAATAAAAAGAAAAATTCTACCAACATGGCCTGAGCTTGGGGAAAGGGCTGGCTAGCGTCCTCAAAATGCTGCGTCAGTGGGGAGAGCGGTGGCAGAGTGGTTAGAGAGCGTGTCACACAGGCCAAGCGGTGCATCAGGTTTGCATACCCTCTCCGGCTTTTCTGCAATGCCCCCCCCCCCAACTCTTCATCCCAGTTTCTAATTTAATCCTGTCACTATTTCACATCAATAAAGAATGACAAAAGGCAAAATGACAAAAATGTTTTAAAATGCAACAGTTTGCATGACCGCTGGTTCACAGCAACATTCAACCCTGATTCCATTCCTCTTGTCCTTCTTCAAGAGTGAGCACTCAGACTCATTGAGTGTTTTTGTAGGTAACGGGTGGTGAGGTGGCCGTCCACACAACACTTTAATTCAATTAACTTCAACTTGTTATTCTCCGGGGACACACAACACTATGGAAGTACTTACTCCAAAATGGCACAAAAATACTATTACTAAAGTAACACATAAAAATGAAGGCGGTAAGACACCCACATCCAGCACATGTGCCTGTGACTTGGTTCACAGGCACAGCCAGCATCACAAGTTCTCCTCCTCTTGTCGACATTTCTGCAGCGTCTTCCCCCGGTCTCTCTCGTTCCACTTTCACACTAACCCTATCCAATAAAAATATGATGATGGTGACCATAATGGCAAAACATCAAATGTACACACATTCACACACTGACATTCGGATCATAGAAGTTCTGCAGCTGTTGGGGTGACACTTAAAAATTATTTCTCCTTTACCAATGTTTATTGAAATGATTCACAAAATGTGACGTATCATATACATACGTATGAATACAGAGAGTGATTATTGTCGGCTCTCTGTTTGCAAGCTCAGCATTTCTGGTTGCCTCAGAGAGTCTTGTCACTAATTTGATTGACAGCCTCCAGACAGTTGATCGTCTGACTTGTGGCTTCTGACAAGGATTTGATGTCACTTTCCGGTAATGAATCCTTAACTTGGAACCCGGCCATAAGCCATGCCAAAAAGTCCCACCATCTTCACTATCCATAATGGAGGAAAGAAAGAAAAATGAGCGAGGTGCGACGAGCCAAGCTGCGACTCTATAGCACATGAGCGATGGACCAGCAGCTGCGGCAGTAGATATGCCAACAAGGCCGTTGGGAGAAGCCATTGATTCTCTGATGCTTTGTGCACTGGGCGTGATTCGTTCACAAGGTATCTGCAGATGCTGAAAATGCATGTGTTGACAATTCAAGAACCCATGCATTGCATGGAATACTCAATGGATGCTGTTGTAACAGGCATGTGATGCATGCAGGCCATCTTAGTTACCCTGAGGGCTCTGCAAAACATGAAATCGGAATTGGATTTTTTGGTTATGAGATTTTTCAAATATGTAAATAGTAGAGTTTGAAAGATCTTTTTGTTCTTTTGTTCTTTTTCTTTTGTTATTGACCTATTGACCTGTTCACTATCTGTCGAGTTGTTGCATGCCCAACTAAAATTCCATGTGCATGTACTTGTATATGCAATAATGAATCTTGAATCTTGAATGTTTTCCAGGACGATTGCGGTACATCAATATTTGGATGTATTTAAATATATTTAAAATGATCAATTAAATTATATATTAAGTATAAGTATATAACTATTTGGAAATGAATTGGAAATGCATACTGCCATCTGATATTTTTTACTTTTCATGTTTATACGCTACATCCGACTTTAATTAAAGCTAATATTGGAAAAAACAGGCACAAAATTATGTTTAACTATGTTTATACTGTCAGACAATATTGATACGTTGTGCATGATCTGCGCATGATGGTTTATTTCGGTCAACGAGACAAGACATCTCAACAGTACAATACACCTTTCAAAGTCAATATAAAAAAAGAGACGGAAAAGGGATTATTTAGCCTGCCCTACTGTTTACAAAACATATGCAAAAACAAATAGTAACTAGAAGCACTCAGAGATTGCAAACCTGCACCGTAGTGGTACAAAAAATAGAAAAAAATATACTAAAAAAATATATACTAGCAGTATGTGTGGCAAGCCATTATCAATGCAAGTGCTCGTAGAGTAGTAGCCTACACTGTGTAGGCGTGTGTGTGTGTGTGTAAGCAAAAATTCGGCACGTGTCAAAATGTCTTTTAAATTGAGCAAAAGAATACTAATCCCGTCAGAACACACGACAAAATAACACAGACATCAGGGGGTAATTGCGAATTACCAGACATAATTCAATGGCAGTGCAAATTGGGCTTTTCAAAGGTCTTTTTATTCATCTTCCTCCAACTGGAAAAAAACAAGAATGTGTACATATGCTAAAAAGTAAAAATTATTCTACATTTTCATACATGTACATATTCTTTACCATTTTACAGTTTCGATTGCAAGCTCTGCAATGTTCCTCAGCAGTGTTCTGAGCATTGGTGATGCCGCAGCATTAAAATAATAGTTTAATGGTGTCAGCTCCAAAAAAAAACCTTGCAATTAGAAGTGCCAAAAACATTGTTTATCATGTATGCATAGCTAAGACAAATCTGTTTATATGCACAATGACACACACATTTACATTTTAGAACAAAAAAAAGTTTCCATTCACAAACCAACTTGTCAGATAAAACTGTTTCCATTCCCACAATTCCTCTTCAATATTTTTCCCCGCAATCCGAAAAGTAATGGCAGCCCACCTGGTCATTGTTAGGCTAACCTTCGGCTGGTTGACGGGTGAAACTAGCAAAAACTCTGAGAACTTCAATTTGTGACCCCTCTTTACTGAATGGAACTGAGCTGAACTTGTATGAATAAGTGTTTGTAACAGTTTGGCAGCTGTGGATGCTGCAAATGGATTTCACACAAACGGACACGCCGAGTGCGCACACTCTCGCAAACCCACACATGCACAGAGCCGAAGAGCATGCAGAAAAAGTGAGAAAAAAATGTCTACACCCACATGATGTAGTAGTACACTGCTTGATGTATGGACTGCACTCGGACACCCATGAATAGCACACGGCTCGCTAACCCACACACTGCACGCCTTCCTTTCCTTTAGATCAGCTCCCGGCGTGTGTCCCGTGGGGCAGAGGAGCTTTCGGAGAGGGAACCAGCGCTTTCTGTGTGCGTATGTGTTGTGTGCACGACATGTAGGAGGCACAGCGTTCCATTGTCAAAAGAATACAGGATTTGCCAGTGGGTGTTGACACATCGTTTCAGGATCTTTTTTTCTTTCTCATCGGATTTTTTTCCCCCTTTTTCTTTTTCAGAAAGTAGTGCTTGCAAAGCCCATTTAGTTTCTGCCTGAATCCAAGGCAAGTGTAGTTATTCCGAAGAAGAAAAAAAAGGGTTATTGTTAGTGGTGTATGAAAAGCTACTCAGTCTGACTTCTGCAGCAAAATTTACAAAGCCAGCTAAACCACAGCTTCTCGGCCAGGGCAATCAGGTGATGAGTGATAACCAGTGCCTGGCTGGTAGTAAAATCTACCTGAATTCTTGGGAGTTCGTACATCTTCCGCTCCATGTGCTGCAACCTAAACACATTTGGGCAGACAATGACTTTAACACTTTTGACATAATGTGTACATTGGGAAACAGCTGCTGGATGTTGGACTCGATTCAACAAAGCCCCAACAATGAATTGAGTACATCAACAGCAGTGGCAGCCATTCAATAGGGGGCACACGTTCTGCGCCCTTCATTCCCACGCGCCTACGCCATTTAAGATGTAGAAAACTGAGAACATCCTTATATGGGACTCATCATTAGATCCTTTTTGATGCAGGTGGCGCATCGACTGTTTTCATTTGGTCCTGGAGATGATTTCATCATCCAAGTTCTTATCTTTCTAGAACATGGAGCAATACTACATACTACCACGAGGAATTATGGGGGCAGTTTAGAGACAACCATGACAAAGATGAAATGTAGTAAACTGTTCAAATTTCAGAGGACATCCTAAAATAATGGAAAAGCTATTCATTGTCTAATTCCTACCTTCGCAAAGGCAAAGGTCTTGGTGCACATGTGCAATGTCGTATGATTGGTCGAATGGGTGGGAGGATCCTTAGGTAATAAAAGACTGGGCCGAGAATTTGGCTGTGAGCCGGCGTCTGGAGCGAGACACCATACATAACAATGGTTTATACGAAGTGGATTATACTTAAATTGCGAAATTCTTTGGTCGAGACGAGAAAATTAAGAGAAATTTGGAAGTATGTATTTATGTATTTTTTTTCTAGTATTTACTTTTAACTTGTATGTAATCTACTCATTGTAAAATAAATAAATAAATACATAAATAAATATAGTAACTATTGTGGTTCTCAGTTTCATCACATTTTTTTTTCCTATGCCTGTCTTCTCCAATTTTACATTATCCTAACATTCCTGCCCAAGCATGTGTTTTCAGTAGGCTATGTTCGGATATGCAAAAAGCAGATCGTGGTGGGGCTCTGAGAATCGGTCTGTGCCCCAAATACGCCACCGGTCCTCTCTCCCTACAGAACTCCACATTCTCATTGCCAGATTTTAGCTTCCCTCTTGAAACTTTCCTTAAATGAAAAACAAAATTGGAAACTTCAAGGGGCTTGGGTCTGTAGAAGACCATGCTCTGTAGTCTGTCTGTCTTGACTGCTCCAATTCCGAGTAACGATCTCCATGAAAGCCAAAGCACCGGTCCGCGGTTTGACTGGTGGAGTTGTCGACATTTTTTTTTTCCAGACGTCTCATCTCAAGTTATCACATTTCTGTTCAAACCCATGCAGGCGTTTGATCTCTATATTACGTGGACTTTGTAGCCAAGAGGCACATGCACTTTGTGTTTGTGTGTCTGTCTGTCGATGAGTGCCTGCCAAATTCATCTGCACACTTGTGCAAGGCAGCAAGTGTATATTGTGAACAATTTTTATTCATTTCAGCCTGGGAGAAGCTATTGAGCCGTGCCTCTCTGAGATAGTGAAAACCACTACAGGAGTTCAGGTTCACATTTCGCAGACCAGCTCTCACAATTTGGAGCTCGTATGACATTTGATATAGCAGCCCGTATATGGACGAGCACATTGTGCTGGAACCCTGAATTTAGTCAGCAGCACATGCACACACACACATACAGAAAAGACAGATTCTCTCAAAAACCTTCACACAAACTGCAAGAAACATAGAGCTTACAAGCTCAACATGTATGCAAAATCCATGCTTTTTGTGTATATATGTATGTGATATATTGGTGTTTTGGTTTCTCCAAAGTATTATCAGATAGCAACAGAAACCCAACCAGCTTATTGTCACTATTCAATTGTATCAAGTGTATTATTAGAATAAAAATACTTGCTGAGGAAACAACACGCAGTACAGGTCATCAGGAGTGATTCCTTTTTTTTTTAAAATGCATTTTTAGTTTCATTTTAGATTCCTTTAAAGTAGTCCAAACAAGTTATCACCAATTTACTTTGGTGATAACTTGATGTTCCCTCAGCACTTTTCCATTGTCTGATCTCAATGTCCTGTAATAAGTAATGTTGGTATCTTTTGGCTGTAGTGACGATGGCTCTGACCTTATATCGGTGCAGAATGCTTCAGCACAAGATAAAGACCACAAACATCTAGAAGAGTCATAGGAATATCCAACCAGAGCAGAAATAAGTTAATTGACAAAATCAGCCAAATGCCTTTACCATCCAAATGAAGCCACTGCTTGGGGCCTCTCCTGGGATATGATGATTAGACCTCAACTGTTGACAAAATGGTCTGTTGGCAAAACTGTATATATATTTACCTGTTTTTATGATTCCCACATAAATGTACAAATTATTAGTTTGAATTTCATAATACAAACTTCAAAACATTGGCAAATAAGCTTGGTTTTATAATATTCACAAAGAGCTGCAAACTTTTTTTTCCCCAAAAATATTTTTGTCCATTCCATCAACTTTCAACGCACCACAAAAAAACATTTCAATATAGTCTAGGGCAGACGTGGGCAAATGGCGGCCCGTGTGCCATATATGGCCCATTGGACCTGTAATGTCGTCTGCCAAACTTGTCCGAATTATAGTAGATTTGGGGAAAAAACTCCTTTGGGGAAAAAACTTCCCCTGCAATACTTTGCAATACATTTCTCCAACATGATGACACGCTATTCTAGAGTTAGACAGCCATTTCCCAATTGGTTTTGGCAAAGCGACGTTTGCTGAGCGACCTATACGGAATGATTGCTTGTCCGTGGAGGAACGGGAATAACAATAGGTGTTTCACAACACCGATCAAATTAACGTAAAGAAAAGTGGATGGCATTCCACTTTAGAGGATAATAAATGTACATCGAAATAGTTTGCACAAATCAAAATGTTTGTCCATCCCTGGTCTAGGCTGATAGCTGAGATTGCTCTGGAAAACAAAAACAAAAAACGGCTACAGTCGCGCTTGTCCCGGCTCCTTGGAGCAAGCGTGTGCCGGTCAAGGAGACTTTGCCATAGTGGCAGCGTCAAGATGGTCCTGTTCAATGCTGTGCAGTCTGTTGAAGACAGACTGCACGCCATTTTGTAGGGGTGTCCGAATTCTCCATGTACCCTAGATAGTGCACTGAAAGTATCGCACAATGCACCGCGAAATGTAGTATCAGATCATCGGATGTACTCTAGATGGAGCAATATAACCCATAATGCATTGCGAGACGTTTTAAAAATGACCTTAACTTTAATAAAAATGGTGCGGCGGGAGTAAATAGCGACCGACTGCGGCAAATTGTTGTAAGTACTTCTGACTTTCTGATGATTGTTGAATTTTGATTTCGAATACTAGTTGGCGCCGTCAAAATGATTATAAAACATAATTATAAAAAATGTAATTATAAAATTCAGCAATCATCACCAAAAGTCAGAGGTACTTACATTTATAACAATTTGCCGCAGTCGGTTGCTATTTACTCCCGCCGCGCCATTTTTAAAAAAGTTTAGGTCATTTTTAAAATGTCTCGCAATGCATTATGGGTTATATTGCTCCGTCTAGGGTACATGCGCTCACTACTTTTTGCGGTGCATTGTGGGATACTTTCAGTGCACTATATAGGGTACATGGAGAATACAGACACCCCTACAAAATGGCGTGCACCCCATATAGTGCACTATAATGGGGCATAGGGAGCGATTTCGGACACAGCCATTGTAAGGGATAATCCCCAAACATGGTCAGACAGCCACAAGGAAGCGATAAAGCTGTAGCGTCACTTGAAACTCTAAAGTGTCAACGTATTTAAAAAACCTTTCAACCTGTTATCTAAAAAGAATAGAATTAATGTAGCCTTTATTCTTGGTGTGCATCTCTGCCCGTTTCCGTAAAGCTTTTTTTGACAATGCACATTACAGAGCAAAGGCAGAGTAAGAAAAAAAAAAAAACCACAATCCATACTTGCAACAAATTATGACTCTCCAATTATCCTCACTTTAATCCACCACCCACTGCTAGAGGCCAGAGAAATATCAGAAGCAATGTAAACAACATTACATGCTGTTTATCTGTTCTGGGTCTCTCCACTCCACACTCTCCCCGATTATGCGCATTTCAGATGCTCGTTTAGGGGGAAAAAATGTTTGCCTCATTTCCCTAGTAGTGTTAGGTAGATAGATCTTTATGTATCCTGCGGGGGCGATGATGTATAAGGAGTTCCCTCGCAACCCATACTGAACGCAAACTAGTGATGTGAGAGTTGCAAACTAACAGGATAAAAATATGATGTGTGTGTGTTCATTGTGCATTAGCCCAATATACCATGCCGAACTGTGTCAACTGGCTGTGCTCACCTAAAATAAAACAAATTGCCATGTGCACTGTGCACCAGTTTTTGTAATACAGCCCAGAAGTATGCCTTGTTTTGTTAACAGAGGCTAATCTTTGCCAGTCCTCTGGGAGCTTGGCACCAGCTATATCTAGATGCCCTGAATACCACATTTTAAAAACCCCTCAGCTATCCTTCCTTCGGCTTTTATTTTTTCCCCCACAGTGTCACCGTCATTTTTTACAGAAATAGACGTTAGAGCTCAGACTGTTACTGCTCAGCATGCATTGGAAAATAAATCTAAGCTGTAGCAATGACAAATGATTTTATTTTTTTCTTTGGTTGTTGTTTCGGATATATATAGTCCCGTTGAGCTGTAGCCATATTGGACCAATGCCGAAGAAATAAGCACATTATGGACCGGGCCAGGGCTAGAATCGTCACGACAGAAAATAATAGATATCAATAATGGATCAAAGAAGCAGATTAGGAAGTGAGGCAAGGACACCATCAATTCTCTCTTGCAACCGCCCTGCATGGGGGAAGGGGCAGTCTAACGGGACAGCCATTCAGACCACTTTCACATGGTAGTGATAAAGCTGCGGCATCACCATGCCAACAGAACACCACTCCTGAGGAAGATTGCAGAGCCTGCGATCAAATCTGTTGAGTTATTTAAAACAGTATTAAAAATGGAATACATAAAGTAAAACGTAAAGTACTTAGCGTTTTATTTTATTTCATGTATGTTCTCATTTGTGTATGGCTAAATAAAATTTTCTATTAATAAAATATATATATACACATAACATATTATTTCAATCTTACAGAACGAACATAGTCTATGTCTCCTTTAATGTATACATTTATCAATTTTCGCTGTTCCACAAAGATAGCTGTAGCCACACACCCTTCTTGGTGATGTGTCCTGTGGCAATCATACTGCATTCTGAAACCCACACTGTGGATGTCGATATTCTGACTTGAAGCATACTTCCTCTTCTGCAATATATTTTCACTGTCAGTGCCGGAATGGGGTCATCACAGAGGAAATTGCCTAAATGCCCGAATGCCATACTTGGATAATTGTGAGCTTCAAAATAGTGAATGAAAATGAATAGGACATTATAAGTGTTTGCTCATATTACTGATTCAATGTACACATTTAACACGTGCACTGTCAACCTTGCTCCCTATTATATGGAGTGTTTAGTTGACATTTCGCCATTCTGAGTAGAGTGCTTGGTTGGTTGACTGATGGAGCCTTGCACCACTGCTACTGTTACATGAGTAGTACCAGATAGAATAAAGTGTGCAGAACATGTGGTTGTGTAACACAGCTGGGGGCGTGCCTGGCTCTAGTCGCGAAGCTTGTCGCTTTTGCTGGATGCCCCAGCGGAAATCTTAAAATACGTCAAATCAAGTCGAGGCTGAACTGTATATTTATGCCCCCAGTGCGTTGGGCACATGCATCATGGTTCTCTATCGTATCAGAGACTATCTCTCCACCCAGTTACATATTCCATATGTACGGGAACTGACCCCACTCGGGTCAGGTGACGTGGATAATTTCTTTAAGACACACCACCTGTGGAGGTGGCCTGATGAGGCTATAAAAGGCACCTG
>OMKY01045277.1:0-10117 GCA_900302395.1 Bregmaceros cantori
TTTTGAACCAACCACAATGTGCCTACAGTCTCAGAGTGTTACATTCAGTTTGTCCTCATAGATAATAACCATCCAAATCTATTTCCAAGTGCCAAATGATACCAGCCTCAGTTTTGTGGGCAATTTTCTGAAATGCACAATGGCTGTGTCTGAAATCGCTCCCTATTCCCTATACAGTGCATTATATGGGGCGTGCACCATTTTCTAGAGGTGTAAGCCCTATATAGTGCACTCAAAGTGTCCCTGTACCGCAAATGGTAGTGAGCATCAAAGTACCCTAGACGAAGCAATATAACCCATAATGCGTTTTAAAAATGACCTAAACTACAAAAACATGGCACAGTGGGAGTCAATAGCGAACGACCACGGCATAGTTATAAATGGAAGTACTTCTGACTTTTTATGATGATTGTTGAATTTTATAATTATATATTCTATAAATATATATATTAGAATAATTTTGACGGCACCGACTCTAGTGTCTGAAATGAAATCTCAGCCGTTGCTGTTGAGCGCACTATAAGCGCGGGCAAAATTTAGGTAGGAGGGAGTAGGGGATGAGGAATGATTTAGGAGACAGCCAATTCAAATAAAAATCAAGGATTGTATCTTTATTTATTTGGCTGCTGTGTCATTGGTTTCTTCTACGGTGTGTATAACTGGTCTGGTTTCGTATTGACAAGCGAAGTGAACCATTCAGAAAATGTACACCGGACCGGGCACGCCATGATTGGATCTTCTATGTCTAGGTATGGCAATTGAACTATAAATTATTTATTAAAAATAATAATAATACATAAAACATAGAAAAAATGTGATGAAGAATTCACCACAATTCACCTGTTGCACCAGCGGCCATGTCGGTTTGTTTACACTCTCACTGTACTATAATGTTTATCTTTTCTAAATATTTCTCTCTGGCCTCCTCTTCTAGCGTGTCCCGGTATATCCCACATCATTTTAGATTTTACCATTTTCGGTTATTTATATTTTACACATTTTAACTGTTCTTTCTCTCTCGAACCGTGTCTCTATACGCTCTGGGCACTCAGTGAGAGTCCAAACAAACCCCACGCTGGCAGCAATATGGCCACCCACCGCCCACCCATGAAGTCATGTGCAACATCCTGATTGCACAGCTGATCATCAAAAGTAATCATGAACAAAACACTGTATTAAAAAAAAATCAAGGATCGCCTTTGCACCTTGAACAAACTCATCAGTCGATGCATTGCATGTTATTTGTCATCCAACTGGTCTTATGAAGGTTTTTTTTCTCAGATTTAAATTGAATTTGCTGCATAAACATACCAAGTTGTAGCCCTGGGTAAATTGGAGGTCTCAAAACGTTGTCCGGAACAACGGGTAATTACACTGTGTTGTAATTGGTTTACTAGGGACTGTTCTTCGTGTAATTTCATTACTGTAATCTGTTTTACGTGTCTTCCAAGCCATTCATTACATATGGTACTGTTCAACAACGAACCGCAGTGGCTGAACACTTTCTGAATGGCAGTTTATGAGCTGTTGCATCGTGTGGCAGACTGAAAGCATTTTTTTGTCTGACATGACTTGATAGACCTTTTTCACACTTTGGTGTTCTATAGGCTGCAGTTGTGGTGGAATCCTACTTCCCACTAGTGTTGCACAGATACCATTTTTTGGTGCCGATACCGATACCCGATACCTGGCTGTGCAGTATCGGCCGATACCGGTACCAACCAATACCACTGTTGGGAAGAAGTTACTAGTGTTATCGCGATAATTTTTACATGGAGTCTATGATTAATAGTAGTGGAGTAAAATTCTAAAAAGCAATAAAACATTAATAATTATTTCATTATTTTAATATTTTATTGGGGTAGTCACTGAAGAGTCCAGATGCAAAACCCCCTTACTCCACTTGACCACGTTTTGAGAAAAAGGCAATCTTTTTCTCAAGCCATTTTATTTAAGCAGATTAAAAGCATTTCATTTACATATTCTAGATTTAGACAAGATTCGGGCAATTTCCGCCATATGGCGTCGGAAAAATGGCATCGGTCCGATACTGGGCGTATGTACTCGCCAATACCAATACCATAAAAAAGGTGCCGATACCGATATCAGTGCAACACTACTTCCCACGCAACAATCACCGTCATAACAACTAGGGGTGGGCCGATTTTTGTTTTGATCGTCAATCGTGATTTTTGGCGGTACGATTATGTCCGTGTCTGCTTTTGTTGATGGGATGCGGGAGAAGCACTGTTTTAATATCCCCACTGTGTTGGTGATTGATCTTGATAGTTATCTACCTATCATTTTGTGGAAGTATTTCTACTCTTTGTCACTCTTTGATTTGTGGGTTCTTCTACCACGTTAATTGCAACGTTAGCAAAATACATTTCTGTGAAGCTGAGAAGTTTATTGTGGTCTCCATATTACAGCTACTGCTACCGAGGGAACGCACCAATAGATCCAGCCTTCTGACTATCGTGGTAGCGCATGTTCCTTCGTGACAGTGGAATGAGCAATGACCATCATGCAACATTCACATCGACTCGTGGAGTGGGTTGGTGGGTGGGGTCCCAATAGGGTCTCAATCATTGAAGCAGAGTTGAGCAATTCCACTTCCAGAAAGTCAAAAAAGTCAGCCCATCTTTTGTTTTTTGCACTGGCAAACAGGCGCAATATCAGCTGATCCTTGGCGCAGCTCTTCTTCAGTCAGGATATCAGTGATCAGTGACAATACCTGTTTGCAATGCAGTACAGCTAGAACCAAAATATGGCCTGATTTTTATATTCTGGAAGTGGAATCACCCACCTATGCTTGACAGTATTGCAAGATCTGGAGATTTTCAGTGGTGCATTGAGGGCAATGTGTAGGAGTTCACATTTTGTCGTATCAATTAGGGGTGCACCGATCCGATCGGCCGCAGTTTTTTTTAATGTCTCGGTACGGCCAGGTATTAGCCGATCAGGATCGGACGAACTTCACAGCCAGAGTCACAGAATCTTCTTGTTTTTCTATTTGCAAGACGATTTTATTTGATAGAAAATAAGAACTTTAAATTCCACCATGACTGTTTATTTACTTAGACTATTTAGATTACTGCTAAATAGTTTGGTTACTACCAATTTTTGCAGTATCAGGACTTGGTATGGGGACTCGGTATGGAGATCGTGATCAGCCGATCCTTAAAATGAAAGGATCAGGGTGGGATCAGGAGGAAAAAAATGTGATCGGTGCTTCCCTGGTATCAATACACGGACAGAACCGGTTATTGGTACAGAGGGAGTTTTAATTGTGACATTTTCTCTTCATGACCAAGCACAAACTTGATCTCCAGATGATGCAACAAACCGACCAATGATTTGGGATTTAGGAATGGGAGCGGGAAGTGTAGGTCTTGATCACACCACCTCCCGAGACTTCCTGATGGCACAGCAGAGGAGCATGCTGAAAATCATACCAAACACCTGAGGAGGGAGAAGGGGGAGGGGGGGAGAGAGAGAAGTGTTGTCACTGAAGGAGTTTGGATGCCTTGTCATGTTTTATTTACCGTACATCACATATGTACCGTATTTTCCGCACTATAAGGCACACCGGATTATAAGGCACACCCCCGATGAGCAGTCTTTGGAAAAAAAAAAAAAAAAAAAAAAACATACACAAGGCGCACCGGACTATAAGGCGCGCCATGATAACCACAAATCACATTCACAATACCTTTATACATGTGAGTGTTAACGCGTAATGCTCAGCGCACGGGCCTTACATGCAACAAATGGCCCGATTCCATAAATGAGCACGACATGTACATATATATATATATTATATATATATATATATACGATGACTAACTACATTTTTATTTTGTTTTTTAAATAACAGACATATGCACAAAACAGTGAACAGAGGGTGTGTGTGTTTAACGCGTAACGCTCAGCGCACAGGCCTTATATGCAACAAATTACTTTTTGGTCAGTAATCATAACCAGAAAGAAATCCACATATAAGGCGCACTGGATTATAAGGCACACCTAGTCATTTTATAAAAAGTAATGCCTTTTAGGTGCGCCTTAGAGTGCGGGAAATACGGTATAATTTCATAATATTTATAATATGAAATAATTATCAATATTAATTATATTAATCTATCGTTTGTGAAACTCCAAATCTATATGTTAGTGAAGCCACTGGATGTCTCTCAAAATGTAAATTGTTTCCCCAATAAGGGGAAACGTGGCGTCATTGTCACAAGAGTAGAGGCTTTTTTTATGGGATCAGTTGCCACAATGACTGTAAAAACAATGTGCTATATACTGTAAATCATGTTGACATACAATTTGCACAGAATGTTTTCAAAACATTACAAATGAATGGAGATAGTTGGCAAGCTAAAGGCTTATTTTTTAATTAATGATAATATTAATATCAATGAATTGATACCCCAGATGACCTTGGTAACTCCTAGAAATCCATTTGGTACTTGAAAGGTGTTCTGAGAATGTATTCAAACTCAACAATCCAATGGTATGATTTGCTATCTAGCAATATGTTTTAAGGTTTTTGAAATTGAAAAATATTCCCTATCAAAAAGTGCCTCCAACATAACCGGATCAAAACCACATGAATCCTTTAATGACACATATATTTTGATTTTATTCTAACTGAAATATAAGGGCGTATTCTAACCAACATGTTTATCCCGGGTCCGACCCGTTTTAAACGAGAACTTGTTTCCGAGTTGTCCTGGTTGATATGAATGCGGCAAGCGGCTCCGAATCCGCGCTAAATCATCCGAGACGAGCCCTGCTGGACGAGGTAGTCCGAACCCGGGATTGAACCCGCAGAAAAGGCACCCGGACTTGGAGAAGCGCGGTCTGAACCGGCACACGCTGGACCCGTTTTGCACAGACGAACGGCAGGACATACATTGCGACTTTATGGATACATTGGCAACCCCAGCGGATGTGCTAACGCTATCTTCCTTCGGGTATGTGAACATATTGACTCCACAATCAGGTGTGTGTTTGTGCCATGCCATTAGCACGTCAACGGCATTTGACGCGCCAACTCTCTCTTTCCCCTCTCCACCTCCCTCTCTCTGTCATTAGTCAATTATTATTATCATAATCAATATTTGATCATGGTACTTTCTTTTTCTCTTCCTTTAGATATTTTAACTGCGGTCTGGAGTGAATGCACTGCACACACGCGCGCGCACACACACGCACACAATGCGCAAAACGCAAAAAAATATTCATCCAGTCAGCGAGCGACAGCAGAATACACGTGTAGTTGTTGACAAATGTTATAACTGCGGTTGAATACACGTGTAGTTGTTGACAAATGTATCTCGGGTCTTAAACACTGGTTTGAATACTACTGCGACCAATCAACTTGCGCCACCCGCGGGAAACAACCCGCCGGAAATTCAAAATGTGGTTTGAAGACTTACCATCACTACTCCAATGGTCACGCCAACACCTCCGATGATGTGCAGCTTAGAGTCAAACACTGTGCTGATGACTTCTGGACAGCTCTGTAGCAAACATTGTTTTTATTTTAATAACATTTCCAGTTGACATTGAAAGTTATTGCTCACATGAGACGTGGGTGGAGTTTGGTATGGGCGACGCGAGACGTGGCCGGAGTTCGGTTGTCACACCTCCACGCCACTTATTCCACCTACTGCGCTGTGAATGGATAACACCATTCGATTGACCCCTAATCGCGTACGCTGCGTTGACGATACGTTGGTTCTGGTTCGCCAGGCTACTAAAATAATCGTTAGTTGCAGCCCTACTCAAGTTCTGGTGAGAGCTCCTGACATTTTTATAATCGGCTCTGTTCCTGCTCGGTGAACACAATAACAAACACAATCACATACTCCATGTGCGTCATTAGGAAGTCTGGTCTAATATTCCATAAGCCGAAGGAAGGGAATGCTTTGTTGTCAAGCAAGCTTTGATGTTGTTTTGGTATGGTGATGAGTCAATGGGCTAGGAACCTGCAGCAAGTCAGCCACGCCTTACGCTTGAGAAATGTCTAATTTACAGGAAACCAGATAGAGGTTCACTGGCTTGCCATTCCTGAAGAATATTGACAAATTCGAACAGATGTTGTTATTCGGTTAAATAACCAACCAGGCGCTATCTGACTGTACTAATGCAGTTTCAAATATTAACTATTTCAGAGCCACGGACTTCCACAGACGCCCCTGAGGAACTATGCTCGGTGCCAAAGATGTCAAAAGATGTTTTTCTTTTTTTCCCCAGACAATTACAATTACAATTTCGCTCATATATTATAAGCTGTTGTGTTCAGATATCTTTTGTGGGGAATGAAAGGATCATTTTATTAGTGTAAACATGATTGTCGCTGAAAGTCAAAGTCAGTTTATTTGTCAAAGGTGCAGTACATGAGACACAACACATATGAAACAAAACACTATATTCAAACGTGGAATAAAATATACATAAAAAGATTCAAATCTATTTTGAAATGGGCTAATTGTGAAACAGTTAAGGCGTGGTAGGGTAGAAAATTAACGAATATGAGATGTTGCAATGGTTGTGAGTTGTAAACCGGGCTTGAAAACGTTCAGTTCCGAACGGTTCAAGCAGGCCTATGTTTAATGTTTTCGTTCTTTGAACCGTTCCGCCATGAAAATATTGGTCCTGAACCGGTTCGGAACGCAAACATTTTGTTTGTTTTTAAAGTTCCTCATATTGACCAATGTTGACTTTAGTTATTGTTCATACAAAAATTATTTGGACTTTCAAACTTCAATGCAATTCTATTAACGTGAAAACCGGGTTTAAACGCCATTACATTCGCTTCCTCGTCTGTCCACAAGATGGAGCCCCAGATGCATGGGACTTGATGACTGACAGTGAAAGTTGGATGGGCGCACAACTGGAATTAGTCTCCCAGACATAGGATATGTTAAAATATATAGAGAACAACGCTTTTAGAGAAAAAGAAGAAATCTTTTTTGTTTCCGTTTCCACTCCTCATAAAATTCCACAAAATTCTGTTTGTTTTCGGTTTCCGTTTTCATTCCTTCAATTGATTCGGAGCCCTGGTTGTAACAGCTGAGGGAACTCTATGCAGTCTGGTGTAGTTGTAGACTGCGCAGACGGGGGTTAATAGGAATGCGCCCACTATAGAACAGTGTGGACTGTCGGGTTTAATGGGGTGTTGTCTGGTGATGAGTGGCGCGGCCATGTGTTCATGCCCTCCGGCTGGCCTGTGTCATGGTGTTAACGTGATATACGGTTTCAAGACAGGATCCGGAAGAACTCTCGCACACACAACTCCCCGGGGATTGACACAGAATCTACCTTGGAGGGC
Organism: Bregmaceros cantori; assembly: GCA_900302395.1. NCBI lineage: Eukaryota > Metazoa > Chordata > Actinopteri > Gadiformes > Bregmacerotidae > Bregmaceros > Bregmaceros cantori. The sequence continues at coordinate 7,346 of OMKY01045277.1, forward strand.
ATAGCAGTCATTCATGTTAGGATCTGGTATGTCTACAGAGAAATGTCTCTCAGATAATTACCATTCTTGGACATTCCCTTTCCTGCCTAAGATTGTTGTAAAATTGTTTTTTTTGTTTTTTTTCTGGTGTAAGCACCATTTTCCATCTTTATTGATAGGATTCGTTGGGAACTGGGTTGAAGACATAGACTGTATATAAATATGGACGTCGCATTCGCTTCAGCCGGCGTGCCAACTTCCGTGTGCTTCTGCTAGTCGAGTGGGCGGCCTATTTTTGTTACAAGCCAGCGGGAGCAGCTGGCCGAACGGCGCCCATCGTCCACGGACCGCACATCTGGAGCCGGAAGGACTACATCGTCCGCGGAGCCTCCAGCGCCGCCCGCCTCCTTATAAGACAGAGCACGTCACTCGCAATACCTAGACGAGTTCGAATTCAATTTGAAAATCCTTCAGATTAATCACTTACCTGGTCTTTCTCCTGTGTGCAGTGTAACCCTGGGACTCCTCTTCTCTCGCCCGATCCGATCCCGATGGACCAGGACCAGATAAGCATACCCGATGACTCCGACCGCATGGACGAGTCGTGATATTATTTCCTGCTTCTGTTTTGTGTTCTCACGTTTAGTCCCCGAGACCTTAAACATATTCAATAATCAATAAAGGGTTGTTTAACCCTCTGTTTTGTCTCTCTCTGGGAAAACTAAAATATTCCAATATTGCCTTGTGACAATTTGGGGATTTACAATAGAAATATACCAATTTCAGCAGACCGTTTAACCTATTTAAAGACCGTCCCTAATTGATGTTTTAATGTATATTGTCGGGATAATAAATGGTTCATTGTGTGAGGGGGTCATAATTTCACAAACGCATCAGATATGGCATTGATAATTTTCATTTTGACTCTGTCGTTGGTGCCCCTAGCGGACAGTCCAAGAAGTCGCGTGTGGGGTCTCTCTCTCTCTCTCTCTCTCTCACATACTGTATAGCTCTCTCTATCTCTCTTGGTATCGGATATATGGGTACTTTCAACGATGGCAGCGTGCAGTCGGCCGGCACAAAAAAGTTTGATGCAAGCAATGGGATGGTGTCGTGCACGCTGCGTCTACTTTATGTACAGTCTATGGCACTAGCCCACTGCATTGTGGAAGGCTCATACCTTGGCTATATATTCATCAAGCAGATCTCCTGCGGGACAGGTGTCTTTAGCAGAGTCCGGGACTGTTCCAGTTGGTCCACAGCAGCCCAGCTGTGACGGACACACGCATAAAGAAAAATGAAACACTTGAGCATCGCATCCATAACTTGGTGGTGTGGTAGGCAGTGTTGGGCAAGTTCACTTTGAACATGAACTTGTTGAAATTCCAGCTCAGTCCTTGTAAAATGGTATTTTGAACGATGAACTATTGGTTCCCCAAAATGAACTTTTTTGTTCTTTTTCACGTTGCTGTCGGCTATAATTTGTCAACATTATTGACAGTGTACAAGAAGAACAAAAGACAATATTAGGGCTGGGTTAGATTCTCAGAGGTGGATAGAAACGGTGCAGTTTGGAATGTGTTTTTTGCTTAAATGCTATGTTTTCATAGCAATTAAGTTTTCGATGTGAACAGATTTTGAACAGAAATACAGCTCCATTCAATAACCTCAAAATGAGTGCCTTCACAATGATACGTCCATCGAGCATAATTGAACGTCTCGTTCATGTTCACCTAATATATGAAGTGCATGAACTCTCCTTCTTTGAACATGTTCAGGTACAATGCTGGTGGTAGGTAGTGCAGTCAGCACTACAGTGCTTTTAGAGTGTTAGCGGACCCTACACATATTTTATTATAGAATATCAGCTGCTTCCTTCAGGCAGGTGCTACAATTTTTGCGCAGCAAAACAAACAGATTCCAGCACTCGGTTTTACCCACGTCAATAGGTCTGTTTAACACCAATGTATTGGCTCACTAATCTACTTTCATTTATCTTACTTCCTTTATTTAATCTGACAGATTTTATCAGATTTTGTATTCTGTTTTATTGATTTATTTTATTATTGATTTTATTGTTATTCTATTATTGTTGTGCGGTTGCTGTTTTATATGTCATGGCATATTGTGCTGCATGTTGTATGTATGATGTTTTTCAGTGCTCTCAGCCCGAGACAAATTTCCCTCCTGAGACAATAAGGTAAATGTGATTGATTTGATTGATTGATTTGGTCAGATTACAGCAGTGCATTACAAAAATCAGTTTAGTCCCTCGGCCATCCCAACTGCATTTTACAATTTTGAATCTGGAATACAGCTAGCCATGTTCTTTTAAAATTAAATTTATCCTAAGAATTAACTTGTAACTGCAAGACATTACTTCCATTCTAAAATCGATATAGGGCATGCATGGCCAATGATTCTATAATAATCGCTGTTGTGCAATTAGACAGAGGTTAACTAAATATTTAGGTATCACTCACTTCATCTGGCAAAGTGCTATGATGTTATCTTATGAATCTGCTCTTAGATACCTATGCATGCTTTACTTGCTTTACGTTTTTTGTTTTATATGTAGGGTGGATTGCCATTTTTTTGCAGCTTCATAATGTGGGACAGTGAAATGTAGTGTTGAACAGTTGAACTTGAATGTTAGCCACATTACCATAGTTTGCTTTTACCATAGTTTCACTGACATTCTTTAGTTTAGAGAGGAGCCATGTGTCCCACATTAGGCAATGGCACACTTTAAGACAATCCACCCTAGTTAATGTTTTGGACAGTGTAAGAGAG
>OMKY01045279.1:0-18417 GCA_900302395.1 Bregmaceros cantori
CGGCTGTAGTAAAATAATCTGTTTCTTTTCCTTTTTAAATTTACTGAGGGCCCTGTTCCTCTTCTTGTTGTTGTTTAACCCATTAATGTTAAGTGACACCACCTCAACTTCTAAACTACTTGTATTCTGAATGTTCTCAATCTTTTGTTCTCAAATCCTTCACTGCAGCCACAATAAAAACAAAAAAATAAACTAACACACAAAAACACACACACATAAATTATGGGGGTAGTTATAAACATCCCCATTATAACAAAAAACTAGTTATTAATCGCCTCTAAGACTAACGCTATAGATAAATGGCGATTAAATTGGGCTTCCTTGGTGTCCTCTGTTCCCAAGGCAACTTAACCCTGATTAAGTAGAACCTAGCACACACATGAACATTAATGCCTATATAGAAGATGTCCATCACATCCGTTAAGGTGATCAGGGCTGGACGTCATTTGTAACCATAACAGTATCAACATATATACACATTTTGCATCCTCTTTGGCGTAACATTAGCTGGGGATTGATAACGCTCAATCGACAAAATTAAATTATTGAGTAGGTTCACTGGTGTTCAAACACCATGCACATAAAAGGTAGTGAAAAAGAAATAAAATAGTGACTATGATCCACACCATACGTGTTCATTTGTTTTCTAGACAGTATTGTACCAGATCGTTTATGACAACTGCAATTCCACTTCCTTCCAGCAGGTGGTGTCTCTGTATCATACCGTCTCCTCGTGCCTTCTGTCGTACAGAGTGGGCAAGAGGGGGGCGGGGCGGCTAGTGAGGAGGATCCTTAGTTCAAAACAAGCGCACTACGAGTCCATAACATGAGAATAGCACCGCAACACACATTAAGTATAACACTGAAAGGCACCGCAAACAGGATGTAACCAACTATCAAAACTCTAATAACATAGTCATTATTGATAAGTGTCGCCGCTTTTTCAAACCGTCTGGGCTCGTGGCGATGAAGGTTGGCCGACGGCGAAAGTGTCCGCGAATCGTGCTGCTTCTTGCGCGTCGAGGAAATATCGCAGCCCATTGGTGGTCGTTACGCGCAATTTTGCTGGGTAGAGAAGTGATGGTGACATTTTCAAGTCATAGAATCTTCTCATGACATCTTTGAATGTTGCGCGCAGCGCCACTGTGGCTCTCGAGTAATCGTCGGAGAGTAAAAGTTTCTCACCATTGTAGCTCAGTTCGTTCCTCCTCCGGCGTGCCTGTCGCATTATTTTGTCCTTGATCGGCCATGAAGTCATCTTCACCAACATAACTCGGGACCGTTGTGGGCCCGTCCGCTGGGATTCTCCACGGGGCATAGGTAGTCGAAACGCCCGGTCAACGCTCGGTAGCTCGGGCAAGTCGAACACATCCTTCAAGACCCGGGCGGCCAGAGCAGTTGGGTTCCCGGATTCGATTCCCTCGCGTAGTCCCAGGATCCTTACATTCTTGTCTCTCGTTTGGTCATCCAATTCCGCCATCAGCCGCGCCGACTCCACACCCGTCTTCTTCAGCATCCGCACTTCTTTCTCCAACTCGTCTCTCTCCGCTATTACCTCCGTTAGGCGCGTCCCCATCTCTTCCATCCGTACTTCCACAGTCGTCATCCGCGTTTCAACCGTTGTTACACGGGTATTAAAGTCATCGATTTTCTTCTCCATACTGTCCAACTTCGCGGGGAGTAAGTCGATCGGGTGAAGTTTCTTTTGAATATCGACGAGGGCACACATGATGACGGTCAGACTTGGTGGCTCGGTCCCCTCCGCCATGTTCGTCGTTTCTTCTTCCATGCGCTCTGCCGACATGTGGTCGTATAGGCTAGTCTGTTTTGTCTTCTTAATTCTTGGCATCCAGTCAATATCACCGACAAATTGTCGGTAGTTTAATGGGTAACTCACTGATAAGATTGTGCGTCTAATTTAGGTAAGATTCGTGAATTAAGGGTTGCCTGGGTCAGAGCTCCGACGAACACGTCTCACTCCATCGAGGCCATACCGGAAGTCATCTCTGAGTGCTTTTGAGGCCCATTCGGAATATTTTGAGTTTTATTGAGGACTACCTGGAAACGGGCGAAGAAGGAGTGGAGACATGTCACAAAACTGTCGGTGATGGTAGTTGAACTCACAACCTTCTGTGTATATGTGCTTTGTGGTGCACTGTAGTGTTTGTATAGACTACATGGCGAATAAAGCTGATTCTGATTCTGGTGACATGAAGCCAGTGCGTTTGCCCTTTTGCACCCTCACCCAGTGGTGAGGGTGCAAAAGATGAAGTGGACGCTCTTGTTATTTACTTCAACACTATCGCACAAATTTCTTGCCGACGGAAAGACAAAATACATGCCGACAGAACAAAGGCGAGTGGAATGACAGCCAACGTACACGTAACCGGAGCCAGCAACAACACAACCGCCTCTCATGGAGCTAATATGTTATTTTTGTTCACTTCAACAGTTTTAAACACACACACACGCACACATGCACCTGATTGAAACCACATCGTGTTTTGAAGCGTTTCCCTTAAAAGGGAAGCCAGCTCAACATGTGTTGCACGGTGGTGTCAGATCAAAGCCTACAAGGTAGAGATTTGTGGCAGATGATCAGTGGTCTTCAGATCTTCGGAGGTGGAGATGATGGTCTGGGAGTGGTGGGCTGCGCACCAGCCACACTAAATATCGTGAACCTGCCCCAGAGCTCACCGATTTGATTCAGACAGAAAGATAATGATTGTTATCGAAACTATTGAACACGGCTGACCGATGGCTCAGTCGGTTAGGCAGAGCACTGGATGTCATGCATTTTCCACCGTGGTGCGGTAAGTCGTGGGTCATATATATTTCCTATATTTCTGCTCCTCATTTTCAAAAATCAAGCTGAGAAAATGGCCTGAATGGGAACATGAATGATAACAACAATATAAGGGCAGACATATAAGCCCATAGACTGTAGGTGTGAGCTCACAAACTGTGTGACTTTTGCTCAATCACGGCATCAATTTGCAACTGTCTCTCGGTTGATGTTCCAATACACCACTGTTCCCCCATAGATTTTTCAGTCGAACATCAGGAAATCTAACTCCGCCGACAATTGTGCCAATGTTCGGACACACCACTGTTCCGACATTGATTTTTTTCGTCTGGAAATCTCGCTCTTCCGACACGGGGTATCCCGACATTTTTTACCGTGTGCGGACGGTCGGGCGAAGCCGAGTGCGCACACACACACAAACGGACGATAAATACAATTAGTGTCGGAAGAGGGGGATGCCACCAAGTGTCAGAAGAGCAAGATATCCCGATGTTCCGACAATCTGTCGGAACATCACCAGCATTACCTGCGCTGTTCTTGCGTCCTGTATCCTTTGACGCTCAAGCCCTACGCCATGTGAGGCTCAGGAACTGATTTTCTCAAGTTCACTCTATTACCCTTGCCTTAGATTATTTTCGTTAAGAGATCATTTATTGTAGTTTCGAGGGCTATTTTGCTTTTATTACTGAATTGGGGGCGATGACGTGGAAAGCTGACTTGTGGCACAGTCGTCGGCAAGTGGATGCAAATTGGCGACTCGCAGGGAGTATATGTTCAGTCTAATGGTTGAGCTAGGGTTTTTGTGGAGATAATATTATAATACTCTTGGATACTGACGTAGATAGTGTGAATCATTTCAGCATTAGCTGAAGGCTGTGATTGGTTGCAGGTGCTGCTTCGTTTTCAAAATTCTTCCCAATCAGTGTAGTCCCAATGCGGGTCTGCAGACGCAGCCGCAGGCCAACAGGCTAGCGTCTGGGCACATTCTATTGATCCCAGAGTCAAATAGCTCTGAAATATTTGGTTGATCATCAACTTTGACTCTTGTCAGAATCCGGCTCTCTGATGGAGTCTTTTGTGAACAGCGATTCATTCTCAAGGAGATACTGGCAAGTTAGCGAAACAGTCACATATTTCCCGTTTGCCTTTGTAGTTCAGCCAGAAATTCTCCACTGATATAACACATAATGTCCAGTCACAAAGTAAGAACAGGCAGTATGCAATTGAGAGAGTGGAAAAAAAGAGTTCATTGAAGTCTCTACTTCCATAGGGGACAAGGACTCTGTAAGACGTTCAAAGTGAATAATGATTATGGTTTTCTCATGGCGCTTTATCCTGAAAGCCATACATCAACAGTTTCTGGATCTATAGAGAATGGAAAGTTGATATCACATTTCATCAGTGATGTCACTAACTAAGTTACAGTTACTAAGTTACTTTGATTTTAGTGCTTATTCAAGTAACCAGTAATCAAACATTGCTTTTTCCTGACAAGCTCATAAAACGTTGATGGCCAGGTTGCGTTTATATATGTTTAATATCTGGTTTTAAGGAATTTCACTCTGTTCTTCTTTGTCTCTATCTATCTGGCTAGTGTGTTTGGCAAAATGAAAACACCCTCAACCATGAGCCAGCTATCTACAATAAACTAGTTATGTTTGTATGAACTAGCTGAGCTCTCAGAGCTGTAAATCAATCTGCAAACTATGTTAATGACATCCACTGTAGAAGCTGAGCTTCTTGCTGGCAACGCATCCACTCCCAGGCTCCTGCTGCGTCTGTGCTTGGTGACGACCCCGTCGCAATTTTTTTGTCATGACGAAAACTTTGAACATTTCAAAATTCCAGCCCCAACACGGCACATAGCCACGAGGGGCTGATGGATACCACATAATCGTGCAAGTCTCAGTGCGCCTATAGTTACTACTCTTTTTTTTTTTTACGTTACTGGCTGTCAGTTTCTGTAGACATTTTCAATATCATACATTTTCAGTCTATTAGCCATGTTTGATGAGAGAGATTTGTACACCTCCATTAATAAATCAATACATTTTATTGGTATTCTCAAGAGGGTGGTGTGCCTGCAACCATGGCAGGACTTTACAATGCACCAGATCAAGTTTAAGTTTAAACTTGGGGGCTACAAATCTATTCCCAAGTGGGCGGGACATTAAAATCATGGTATAACTAGAAGCACTCAGAGATTGCAACCTGCGCCTAACCCCTAAACCTAACCCGGGAACTTTATTTATATAGCACTTTTCATGCAGAGCATTGTTACTTATAGGCTACAGAAATGCACCAATCAATTCTTTCTTTCATCATTTCCAACAACTCCGCAAAATGTCATCCAGATCCGTGCTTAACTTTTTCAGTTATCGAGGGGACAAACCAACGCGCCTGAAAACATAACCTGCTCCGCGGGCTCCACCCCGGCGCAGGTAATAACTTCAACATAACGGCAACTTCAGATTTGTTTCCTATATTTTACTTTAGTCCAAAATAGCACAAGCATGTCATTTTATTATTGTATTTTTTTTCTGCACGACAAATCCAGACTCATGAATGGCAAGTCCTTAAGAGCCCTAAGATCAGAATATTGAGAAGTAGTCAAGCTTCTTGCTTGGCCAACGATAGAAACCGGATTGCTTAAAATTATACTGGTTTCTTATTCAAGACAGATGAAGGTTTTTAAATACCTCAACACTTTTGGCTGCCAGGCTGCAACCTTCTTCATGGAGTTGGCGTCCTGTTGTCATGGTGACACCATAGCTATATCACGTCCCACCAGCACGACTCCGCCCAACCCCGTGTGGGGGCCGTTGCAGGATCGAATCCCAGACGCGCGAGAGAGTGTACGATCCCTCTGCTCTGTTTATGGAGTCCTTGTCACGCTTCCTAATCTCTATTGCTTCTTTTATCCATCATTGATATCTGTTGCTCTCTGATGTGATCATTCTTGCACTATCCCAATCCATGACGTGATTATTAATTTTACATTGGTCCGAAATGGTAGATCTAAGGTTGCTTTCTAATGCTAATTGTTTTCTTGGCCCGTCTCCTTTTCACATTCTTTGCGGTTTTCGTTTTTTCTTGTATTGAAACGTGTCCCTGTTTCTCTGATGTATACAGAAACAGAATTGCTTTTGCAGCCTAAATTTGTGACACCCCATCACTAGAACATTTCAAATAAGAATCCACAAAAGAAATCCACACTAACTTCATTGAGACAGCTGGTTAACAGATATCTCCAAACCCCAAGCTGTGTGCAACACGCTACATTACTTTCCATCTGTCTCAGGCCTCAGAAATAAAAGTTAATGGACACTAATAATGGAACATGGAACAAGTGAGCAGGAACATGTGAAAGCAATGCATTGGGATTGAAGTGAACCAGCATCATATTCTGTTTGTAGACTGGAAGCATAATCCCCCCAAGTTGTTAACACATGCATGCATTGTTTATATAATTTTCTTTTATTCATGATAATTTCGTATTGTTTCATTTTTTATTTTCCTTTTAAACAAAAGTGACTTCAATAAAAAGAGACAATGTAATGCAAGCTCTAATATTGGTGGTCCATCATGTCTTTGGATAAAAGCATATCTGTCACGGGTTATGGAAATCTAATTGGAATGACCCAGCGAGGACAAACAAAGGAGGGCTTAATAACCCTTTATATTGACAAGAAAAATAATAGTAATATTAGTTTCATTAATATGAATGACCCTTTAGGGGCCGTGGGTACACAGTAACAAACACTTTCTAAATGAAGTCCATTGACTCGGTATCGGTTGACTCGGGGTCCACCGGGTCCTGGAGGTCAGGCTGTAAGCAGGACAGACAGCACCCAGAATGATTCAAACTCCAGAGCCGGTACAGTAATCCATGGAAAATTCATCGAGGTATTGAATCGTATTGTGACGTGCTTAGTCAGGCTAGCTCACCTGTACCAAGACGTTGGGACCGCGTCCTTCCGGGGTCGGTCTTAAGAGGAGACGGACTGTCGAGTGCTGACGAGCAGCAGCTGGGAGCGCTGGGACATGATGCACGCTGGTCGGAAACCCGGTCTTGCTAACTCATAACAATATCTTTTTTAAAAAACGTTCATAGATTTTCTTGTAAAATTGTGTCGTGTCTTGTATAAAAACTTTGAAATTAAACGATCATGCAATATCTGGTTTTAAGGAATTTCACTCTGTCTATCTCTGCCTCTATCTATCTAGCTGCCGCAGCTGATAAAATAAAAATGCTCTAAACAATGAGCCAGCTATCTACAATAAACTAGTTATGTTTGTATGAACTAGCTGAGCTCTCTGAGCTGTAAATCAATCTCCAAACTATGTTAATATCCACTGTAGAAGCTGAGCTTCTTGCTGGCAACGCATCCACTCCCAGGCTCCTGCTGCGTCTGTGCGTGGTTGATGTGTGTGTGCTTAATGTTGTTTATCAGTCTCTGAATTTCATAAACACATGAGTTATGGTGTCATTAGTGGAACGATTGCAATGCAGCTTCTCACAGCGGCCAACATGTTTAGCGCTTTATACAAAGGGGATTAATGAATTCGAAGCCTTTAGGGGTTTAAAAATATGAAGACCGTTCCAAACTATTCCTTTCCCCCGGCAATGTTTCTGGGGACAAATTGATGATTTATAAACATAATCAGAAAAATCTTTTGAGAGTCTTATCATGTGATGGAGATGATGGAGCTCTTTGAAATAAAATAACTCCACAAACTAAGTTCACTTACTGTGAACCAACAATGGCAATAATCAAAAACAGAAAGCTAAAAGTTTAGGTAAAAGAAACCGATGCATACAACCCGAATGTTTCCACGATCTATAAACGGTCAGGCCTTGAGAAAGATGTGCTACTGAAATGTAACTGATGAAGTCATGTCTACCTTATCTTGATTAGCCCCCTTGTTTTTTGAGATCCGTTGGAACATTTTCATCTTCATTCAGGATTAGCTGAAAAGGGGCAAAGAAGGAGAAGGAGACTTGCAGCAAAGCTGTGGGTGAGGGGAACTGTTGAGCTTGTAGGACTAGATGGTACAATCCCGTAGATAATCGGAATTGGCATCGAGTGGGGTCATCATTCAGGATTATCTGAAAAGGGGCAAAGAAGGAGAAGGAGACTTGCAGCAAAGCTGTGGGTGAGGGGAACTGAACTCACGAATCTCCATGTATGTGCTTTGTAGCGAAGTGTCTTAAGGAACTGAGCTACTGTGGCGTAGCCTGGCGAGCCAGAATCAACGCATCGTCCAAGCATCGGATAGACATTGCTAGACGCTTGCATTGGTCTGGGAACATCAGCGTTTTCCGACCCTGGTTTTACCAGACCCAATGCAAGCGCCTAGCGATGTGCGATGCGTGGATGATGCGTTGCTTCTGGCTCGCCAGGCTATCTGTGGCGCACTGTAATCTCAATTTTCCTAGACACCAGAGATCCTATTCTTTACATTTTAAGCTCTTGGGTGCATATTTGGAGTTTATGAGTTTATGAAATATATAACTATCTAACAGGAAATGATGTTGGTAATGGATGCTAACCTGCTCTGTCTGTGTTTTGCAGCTGGGAGCCAGTAAGAGCGACTCCCACCTAAAACATTTGCTGGGGTGGCTGCCCAGTTACTGTCCAGTTTCTATGGTGAGTGCCAGCAGCATTGATACTGAACAGAGTCTATAGGCGTGTTCCCACTGCACAGTTACAGCTTGAGCTCGACTGATAGTATTGCACACCATTTTTGAGTGTTACAGTTTCATAAGTTCAACTTTGTTGTATCCAGTCATTGCTCCAGTCGTTCCTTGATTTGAATGATGAATTGTATCACACAAGTAATATTATATATTTTTATTGAATACAATTTATTTTTCTTAATTTAAGTAATACGCCTTACTGTCAATTGGGGTGACCAGATGAGGTTGGATGAAATTTGGGATGGGGCTCGCGCGCATATAACAACAACAACAACAATAATATTATACTAATCTATACTAATAGACGTTTGTGTTAGCATTCCACCATCACGGTGGGCTGCTTGAAACCTGAAAAACATGCGTATGTGACACAAAGACAGGCTCAAACAATGACAGACTTGGTGGGGCGGCAGTCGATCGACTTCACTGGTACCTGCATGGAACATAAGCAGAGCAGGTCCTAAAATAGAACCGGGTTACGTGGTAAGGTGCTGGTGGAAGAACAACTTTAACCGGGGAGAGGAGATTGTTTGATTCCTGAACCACCACTTTAGGAACATGTCTTTGTTGATGCCAATGTCCTGAACAGTGTTAATGTCCTCTGGTTGTTTTTTCTCAGAATGAACTGTGGACCTGCATCAACTCTACCCTGCCAGGTAAACTTTATACACTGATGCTGCATTCAACTAGACTGGTAAATATCCAGGCAAAAAAATAAACCTTGGAAATTAATAAAATATTAGCAGTCTGAAGATTTTTATATAATTATGTTATTGATTTGTTATTGATGATTTGGCAAAAGCATGTTTTGTGAGCCTACTCTTCTGTGCACGCTGCCACTGCAGAACACTAGATACATTTAATACTAAATACATTCCTGTGGATTTGTCATGGTGGAATGTGCCCAAAATCTAGAAAGATACATACTGCCTTTAGTGCTATATTGCCTTGAATGTATAAACTGGATCACAAAGTTGAGCAGTATAATCAAAGCATTCCGGGACAGGACACCGCCTCATAGACCACGTAGAAATAAAATAACTCCAGAGACTAACCTCACTCAAACCAATAATGACAATAATCAAAAGCAGAACCCTTAAACTCTACGGACACGTCAAGCAACCCCAAATAGGTCTAACAAAACTCTGCCTTGAGGGATTAGTGGTCGGCAAGAGAAGTAGAGGAAGACAACCCAACATCTGTGAATGGTCAGGACTTGACCTGACAACCCTCAACAGAATGACACTGGACCGAAGCCTCTGGAGAAGGCCATGTTGGTGCACATACTGCTACAAGGGGAAAAGTGAACTAGATGAATGTGGCACATCCATGACAGAAGGGCAAATGTTTACAAACAGTCAATAAAACCCCCAAAATAGTAAGTAGTGTAGGTGAGTGAATGTGTGACAATGTACTGTAAGTTGGAATGTCGTATAATGCATATCCAAGCTGATTTTTGTGTCATTAAACTGCATGCACCTAGATAAACCATTACCATAACCATTCAACCATGCTGAAATTACAGACTAAAGGACCATCGGGTGCACAGCAGAGACATTTTTTACTACACGGTGCAGAGTTAATTTCCAAATGCGTATGTGACAAACTGACAAAGAACATTTTGATTGAAAAAAGGAATCGCTCTGTCTGTATGTTGTAGGTGTGCCTCGCCGGTCAGAGGGCTGGGTGGGTCTCGGCTGCTGTGAGCTGGCCATCTCTGCTGACTGTCGCCGGGAATGTAAACAGGTCGACACATAACGTCCTACATAAAAAGTTATATTTATTGTGTCCTCACGCTTGAATGCAAACATGTAATGTTAAAAAAATCTCCTGTATCACTGTTTTCATAATTAGTAGAATCTTTGAGACTTCTATAGACGTCCTACAACGTCTATGATGATTCTAAAAGGCACAAAGTCTAAATCTATAGAAAGTAGCGATCGTCTTTGGTAGGAGGATTGGAAGTGGTTATCAGTGTTGCCATGGTTACTTGTAGAAAAAAAAGATGTGACTACTGATTACTAAGTACTTCTCTTAAAAGTAACTATGTTTAATTACTGACTACTTTATTTCGGAAATGACTAATGTAGATTAGGAGCTGCCGAGTGCCAACCCACCTTAGAAAATGATACTAATTTCATGCTAATTTCTCATTTCACATTCACAGGCAGCTTCCAGAAATGATATCACAAAAATATGCAAGAAAGATGCAGAGGTAAGACACATTCCCATTCTACATGTGATTGAAATCACAAATTCAATTTCATATGATGCTAATATGATATGATATCACATTGTAGATGTTGTGAATGTTGATGTTTGTCTGTTATGTTGTTTTTTTATATCAGAAACCACTATACAACTGCATCACCAAGAATGAAAGTAAGTTGTATTTAATAACAACACACACACACACACACACACATAGTTTTCCTCCAGTTATGAATCCAGTATTGATGTGTTTCATCCGGTGTTACCGCAGTTGCCTGTCAAGAGTAATCTGACTACTGTTTACTACTCTTAAAAGTAACTAGGTTAAATTACAGCCTACTTTAATTTAAAAGGAACTTGATTGTTGATTGTTTTAGTTGCTTGCCATGTGCCAACACACCTTAAAAACGACACATAGACATAGCAATACTGTGTGTATTTAAAAGTTCACTCAACATAAAAAAAATACCAAAAATGTCAATAGGATTTGAAGCGAACAAATGTTTTATTCTTGAAATTAAGGTAAATAAGAAGCATTATAGGAACTTAAAGTAACTAAATAACAAACTATTTGGGTAAGTAATTTCAATCCAATTACTGCTTTGGAAAAAGTAATGTGTTCAATTAATAGTTACTGAACAAAGAGCTAAAATCAAAGTAACTTAGTTACAGTAATGGTTACTGACATCACTGCCTATAATATCGGTTACACCTGCAGAGGGTTTTCTGGTGCTTGTGCTTCGTCCTACTAGTACTTATTACTTCCTACTCCAACTTCCTCCTAGTAGTCATATCTGACCAGTTGCCTATGATCTCACTTAACACTCATTATACATACCATACACAGAAAAATTAAAAGTGTTGTTCTGAGTTGGTTTTAGTGAGTTGGTTTTAGTGTTAATTATTCCAGAGTTGATCAGAGTCACTGGGTGTTGATCGTGGTATTACTTTAACACTGGAAGTGCTCAAACAGCTCTATGGAAGGTGCCGTTTTAAGTTGAGTTAACTGATTAAAATTACATTAAAATTGAGAGGGACTTTCCACATCCCCTTTGCCAAGCATCTTCCATTTGGAAGAAGTATTAACACTAATCGGCGAGGGAAAATAGACTAGAATAGCATCAAATGTAATACCGAGTGTTAAAGAATTAACACTGTAATAGAGTTAAACTATTAACACTTTCAAAATTGTTAATTATATAAACTCTGGAAAGTGTTAAATTTAACTCTATGGAAGTTGATTCAACACTGGTCGATTTGCTGTGTACTGTGTGGATGTAGATTGACTCGACACCCACTGTAAACCCTTGAAATGTTGCCTGTGCTCAGTGGGCTCCACGTGCTGTGGCTACGCGGGGCGTCACACCACCTGCCGGGAATACTGTCAAGCCATTTTCAGGACGGACTCGTCGCCCTCGTCGTCTCAGATCAACGCAGTCAAGGAATACTGCCACGCACACAGTGCCCAGCTCATCTCGTGTGTTGGGAACTACACCAAGTCGTACCCCATTCACAGCCCCATTGACAGTGAGTCAATATGCTTACCTGGCAGGGACTATACAAACTTCTTCAGAGGCGCTGGATCAGTGTCATAGGGCTATGCAAAAAATTGTTTTGGAATAAAGATCAGATTATTTTGCTTTAAGATTGCCTTTGATCTTTCAAATATGTAAATAATCAAATTGGATTTTAATGGTTTTCTAGGAATATTATGTTGTTTCCGTCCACTAATCCTTTGAAGCAGAGTTTTGTCAGGCCAATTTGGGAACGCTTAATATCTTATCTGCTTTTGATTAGCGACATTATTGGTTTGAGTGAGATCAGTTTGCAGACTTCTTTTTATTTCTATGTAATCAGTGAGTTTCACAGTCACTGTAAGTCGAAAGGCTTACAAAGTTTTGGTTCGAAGCAAGTCATCGGGCCATATGAAGACCTACTAACCACAGTCAAAAAAAACTAAACTCAGATGGTAGGGACAAAATACGAGATCTTAATGACTCCCAAAAACAACACTGCAAGGCTGAGTGCCAGGTGGAAGGAAGAGAGGAAGACAGAAAAAGCGGTGTTAAGATAACATGGAAAAGTTGCAGGCTAAGTGATACCATGCGAGTGTCCGAGGACAGAGAGAGATGGAGAGCGCTGGTTGCAAAGTCTTCAGTGGTGCCCTAACGGTCAGCCAGACTAAGGGATAGAATGAGAAAATTCTGCTCTGTTTTACACACTGTTGAATAAAGTCATAAATTTTTTTGGAATAGCTAATTACATTTTTTTTCAATAGCTAACAAGTGCTTAACCATTCACTGGATACATTTAATTTAATTTAATTTATTATCAAAAGCAACAAATACTACATTTTCATTTCAAAATAGAACACACCTTTCTCTGCACTTACTAATGTTACCAAAACACTGGATATATGACTGAAAATTGAATATGTCTGTCAGACAATAATACTCATTTTCACTTCTCAAGGCATTTGAAGTCTGTTATGAAAACATAAGCATTGTGGAAATGTGTTTATGGACTGCAAATTGTGTGAAAATGTCATGAAATATGTGAATGGTATGGCCAGAAAAGTCTGATGCTCTGCTAATTGTCTGAAGCGGTTTGAAAATTTGTCAAATGGCCGGACAGATACTTGTTCGCTACTGAAGAAAAACTGGAAGTACCCAGTACTAGTATTCACAGTGTGCGTCTGCCCGCAGGTCTGCACTGTTGTGACAAGGCAGAGGCCCCACACTGCCGGCTTGCGTGCCGCTCCATTCTGCAGACCCAGACGACAGAGCAGGACATCATGGAGGCTCTCATCGATCAGTGCGGTTCCAAACCCCTGCCTCAGGACCCGCTGTGGCAGTGCTTCCTCAGCTCCCAGCCGCCCCCTCCCATCGAGCCTCCCGCCCCTCCGCGCCCCCCTGCCATCGATCGCGCCAAGCTGCACTGCTGCGCTAAAGCTAACACCTCCTTCTGCAGGTACCTTTTCTTTAATTTATTTTTGCGGCCCATCCGGGCTGTTTTCAGCTTTAAGGCCCATTTATACCCTACGTTAGTAAAGGAAACAGACTCTTTCATCCGGTTCCGTAAGTAGTTTCATCCATCATTTTGTCCGTAGGTTAGTCGCTTAGCAATCCGTTGAGCTCGGGGCAAAATGGAGCAATATCTCAAGAAGCGTGCGGGGCAGTAGGGAGTCACGAGGTTTTGCTCTAACTGCTGCGACTCAGCAGCGCCCCCTGGGGGATTTCTTATGTAGCTCCACACTGGTGTTCAGTGACATCAAGTAACTAAGTTACTTTGATTTTAGCGTAGTAATCTAACACATTCGGTTTTATATAACAGTAATCAGGTTAAAGTTACTTACTCAAGTAACTTTAATAAAGCTGTAATAATATATTAAATCAACATCAATGATATGCCACAATCAGTGAAGTTGGAAAATCGTATTTTACGATTTTCTTCAAAATCCACTGAGCAAAATAATCTGATTTTGGCATTGGTTAATCACATCAAGTTGGAAGTGATAGTCTGGGTAATGTGATTGTTGAAATATCATTGATGACGATTGTTTTTTCACCCTTCACAGATATAATTTGTAATAAAGATATAAATTGATTTTTTTTTTTTAATTAATTAAAAATTGTTGGCGAAGTTGACATTGAATCCAAAGCAAACCCCCCTTTTGATGCCATATTTTCAATTAAATAATTGGAAAAAACAAACATTTGATTTTGGGGGGGCTGTTTTATAGTGTGCCTTATATTTGTTGGATTTGTGTGTGTGTGTGTGTGTGTGTGTGTGTGTGTGTGTGTGTGTGTGTGTACGTGCGTGCGTGCGTGTGCGCGCGTTTGTGTGTGTGTGCGTGTGTGCGTGTGTGTGTGTGTTCTTCCAGGGACCTGTGTGATAAGCTAAGCAGCCAGTGGGCCAGCGAGGCTTGGCAGGAGTTTGAGCAACAGTGTGAGTACAGTCCCCAGGAGGGGGCGCTGCTGTCCTGCCTGGCTGACGTGAGGGAGCCGTGTCAGCTGGGCTGCTCCGGCCTCAGCTACTGCAGCAATTTCAACAACCGGTCAGTAGAACCACGCCATAGGACAAACGATTTGTGCGCGAATCACACATAGATTTCACGGACCATCTGCCAAATGCATTGTGAAAGCTATGTTTGATACGCGAACAAGTAGTTTTTTTCTGTCTTGATTGGCTGGTGGAACAACAGAGATGGCAAATTCCATGTTTTAGTTCTGATTATCAAATTAACCTGCCTGAAGAGCTGCACTAACTAAGAAGACAGACACAAGTTGTATTGTGCCTGTTTACAGTGCAAGGGTAGAACCTAATCGTTGCAGGAATTTACTTTCTGGAACTGGATTGGCCATCTCACAATATATCTTGAACTTGAAGTGAAATTCCTATTTTCTTATTTTACCATATTCCTACAATATATCTATGCTATTTACTCACCCTGAGTTTGGCAAAGTTTCTCACCTTTAGAACACCTTTCATAGAGTGAAGGAAGGCATAGATCATATATTGAATTCTAATTATTTACAATTATACATAAACGTAAAAGAACAGGTAAAAAATAGTGCTGACTCTAATGTTGCTCTGGTAACTTATAAATAGATTTGTGTATTGTGAATGGGGGGTGGCAACTATGCGTGGTATTGAATCACCAAGTGGCTAAGCTCATCCCATTGCTGATTGTCTATGACTTTGCATTCATATGGCGGCAACAGTACCATAATGTTGCTCATGGTCCTTTCTCGAGTCGCCTACAGGTATACCATCACATAGCATACATCTTTGCTGTGCCTCCCGCTGCCTTGCGTAGTGAGCCTCATGCGCTATCATAGCTGCAACTTTGCGGGGCACCATCTCCCACAATGCACCATGATCCACCGTTCACTACAGTATTGAGCATTTACCATAAAATGTGTGTGTGTGTCTGTGGCCAGTAAAACAACATTGGACCTTCGATTCTCTCCTTTTTTTGAACCCCACTGCTCCCCGACCCTAGCTTCTACTGGAACACAATCAATAGAACAAAAAGGAAAAAGATACAAGAAAAATAAATAATGAAAAGAAAAAAAATAGTGAGACATTTTTTGTGAGAAAGAAAATTATACATGTGTTGTTTTATGTGGTTTACATGTTGTTATTATGATGTTTTTTTGTTAATTTAAAGACACTTGGCGCACCCAAGGCCATATATAGGAGTAAAACACCTTTTGATGAGCAAGTACTGTTAGACACAAAACATGTAACACTGTTAAACGTTAAACTTGTAACCCTCTCCCAGACGCACAGAGCTGTTCCGGAGCTGTAGTGTTCAGTCCGACCAGGGCTCCTTAAGCGACTTCCGACTGTGGTCAAACGGAACCATCCGGATGCCTTTCATGAACATCCCAGTGTTGGACATCACCACCTGCCGGCCCGACATGTGGAAGGCCGTCGCCTGCACCCTGCAGATCAAACCCTGTAACAGCTACACCCACTCCAGCCTCATCTGTCGGTGCGTATCAAACCCTGTAACAGCTACACCCAATCCATCCTCATCAGAAGCCATTAAACATTTCAAGAGATATGAGAAGATGGTTGTACATGACAGGCTTAGCAGAACTGCCATATTTCACTCACATGTCCGTGGAGTGAGTAAAAGTGTACAAATATACATGAATCTCTGGTTAAAACCTATTTAAAACAAGATAAAAGATGGTACTAGAGACTAGTTGGGCCGTACCCATGTTTGAATTGAGGTGCGTATCAACAGTGCACACTTGATGCAATCTGCCAATCTATGTGGTGTCGACGAACGCTCAGATGCGCGTGTGTGATGTGCGCAATTGTACAGGCGCACGAAGCCTGCATGATGGGGCGCGGCTATTGACACTCGAAGCCGATCCCCCAGCATAATGGAAACCTCCCAAATATGCATCACAACAATTGGTCGTAGCGGGCTCATTCTAATTCCTTACTTTACTTTTAAAATTTGGTAATGGAATCACGTTACTGATTACAATATTTAATCAAAAGCAAACGTAACAACCCTGCGTATCCCTAGCATCTTCGAAAGGAGACTGGGACATTCACCATAAAAGTTAAGTTTAATATTCACATTGATAGATGCAGTATTAATGTTCTATGGTATTTTCATACAGACACATGGTTGGGCTAATTACACAACTAGTTTTCATGTTTGTAGAATGGAAAAAGTTTGTATGTATTATGTTTATATTTCATTTCCTCACGATATATTTGGTCATTCAAACATTAGTGTGAATATTTTTGCACTGATGTGATGTCCTTCAACATCACAACTGTGTCACACTGGGGTTACTTGTGGGCGGGTCATTGCTAACCGCTGGTGCAGCAGGCCGGTTGGCTAAAAGACTAATGCATTGTTGCCTGGGCTAATGACTCATGCCAATCATGTTAGGTCGGACTGCGTGGACATTCTCACTCAGTGCGGAGACAGGAAACGCTTCCAGGAGGGGCAGACCCCGGAGAGGATCTGTGACCTCATATCTCCAGAGGACGACCCTCAACACTGCATCCCCCTCCACACATACCTCAGTAAGTTATCTCGGCTGTCATTACTAGCAATTAGGCTAGTAACTTATTACTAGGTTTGGGAATGTTACTTTGTTAAAAGTTACTCATTATATTGACGCTCCACATTAAAATGTGGAGCGTCGGGATGTAATGGTTTTGCGTTTTCCTGCCGACACGCCTGTGTGTTCTTTTTTTTTCAAATGCATTAACAAATTTGCCCCTTCATATTTAGCTGATCTGCTTATACCATCAGCCGTTGTGGAACCTGAGGGCCAGCGGCACAGGGATCTTAGGTACACAGATATTTATTTATCAGGATATTTTTCGTACCCCGTCTAAATAAATATCTCTGACCACACGTGCAGCTTTCAAAAATACCCGCGACTTCACGTAGAATTCTATATCAATCCGATTGGATATCGCCCAGTAATATATTCACGAACCAAGCTATCTCATTGGCCAATGAAACGTAATAGGATGATGCATCATGTGATGTTTGCGAAAGCTACGCTCACTGTCACTTTCACATTCAGAGCACTGGGCAGAAATCACATTGTGTCAACACTAGGGGTGTTCGATCTGACGATTCAAACCCGTCCCACGATTCTAAGCAGCCTCGATCTGCCATTTTTAATAGATCGCTAGAACCGCGATCCACACTGAAACTAGCGTTCTAACACTCGAGGACTCGCTGCTTGTGTCGGGCAGACACACGCTGTAACCCGCTGCTGGTAGCGTTCTAACACCCGCGGACTCGTTGCTTGTGTCGGGCAGACACACGCTGTAGACCCGCTGCTGGTAGCGTTCTAACACCCGCGGACTCGTTGCTTGTGTCGGGCAGACACACGCTGTAGACCCGCTGCTGGTAGCG
Organism: Bregmaceros cantori; assembly: GCA_900302395.1. Lineage (NCBI taxonomy): Eukaryota > Metazoa > Chordata > Actinopteri > Gadiformes > Bregmacerotidae > Bregmaceros > Bregmaceros cantori. The sequence goes on from OMKY01045279.1 coordinate 18,130, forward strand.
TTCTAACACCCGCGGACTCGTTGCTTGTGTCGGGCAGACACACGCTGTAACCCGCTGCTGGTAGCGTTCTAACACCGGCGGACTCGTTGCTTGTGTAGGGCAGACACACGCTGTAACCCGCTGCTGGTAGCGTTTTAACACCCGCGGGCTGTAGTCTCTGCAACGTGTTGTGCGTCTGTGTTCGCCCCGAAGCGGAGGAAGCTGAAGTTGTGGAGTTGGGCGAATGTGGAGCCAACTTCACTTCGCTCCGTACCGCGGTGAACACAGACATTCAATACGCTGCAGAGA